>JAXDDW010000332.1:0-48303 GCA_034670385.1 Hoplostethus mediterraneus | reverse complement strand
ATTGGAAGTTGATTCTGTTTGCTAATTGAAGTTCAAATTGCAAGAAAAGGGTACAGAGTTGAAATTCCTCCCAGTGTATTGCAGTGTGTGTTTGAAAACCAATCTAGATCCTCCTCCAGACTATGAGCAGCCATCGATGCTTGATGACGTGCCAGACTCACTCTGGGCTTCACATGCTACTGAGGTAGGCCAGATACATATTGTACAGCCTGTACAGATAACAGTAAACTGCAGTAAAAACCACTTCCGAGAACACCACAGTATCATGATCATAAAATACATATGATGTATTATTATTGGCTATTCCTAATCTCACCATAAAACGCTGCTCTCCATTGAACCCTGCTACCCTGTTGGGTACAGTTGTCAGTGACCCACGTGATTGTGAATTGGTTGTTTGCAATTGTCTAATACCTCACATCATCCAGTACACTAATAAAACATATATGTCAACGATTTATTTATTTTATTTTTTTTGCTTTTGCTTTTGCTTTTTTACAGCTATTCTTCTGCCTTCCACGATTGCTGTAGTCAAATGTGAGGCACATACGTGGAACTGATGAGATTTCGAAAGGTAATGACAGGGCTGATGCAACAGCGAAACATGGTGCAGTGTCTGGAAGATTGAGTCCAGGATGGCGTACCTTGAGTGTGTAGTACGCATCCATATCTATACGGGTGATGATCTTTGTAGAGCTAATTACAAAGACAGAAGACACCAGTGTGTGTATAAATGCTGATACCCACTGTGACATCCTTCATAGTGTATGGGACACTCCAGTGTAGAATCATGCCTGTTTTTACCCAGGTGCAAGAACTAATTTTACCATCCATGTGACTGAAGGGTCGATATAGAGTGGTATAATGATGGTAACTTGTCAGAATTCACCTGGACAGTTAATGGTATGTTAGTACGGTATGATAGTGAATGCAATAAATCATCCCTGCAGAAGTCTGAATGGTTTGAGATTAGAGTAAGAGGTAATTTGACTACAGGGTAATCACTCTATTGTCCTTGAGAAAATATTCTGGTTTGGACTTTTATGCTGTGGCCACAACTATTTGACTTATATGGATTGATGATCTCACGCCTAGTGTTGTTGCAGAGCCATCTGTTATGTCATCTGAACGGATTAAACAGTCTTCAGATATAGTAGCAAGACAAAAGCACGTAGACTAAATGTACTAGCTAACAATAACAGTACTCTATCAGCCTGAAAGAAGTGGGGAAAACATGTTCACAAAGTTACTCAGCTAGTAGATTATCTCCTGGCTGCGCAGCGAGGGGTCTGCACATTTGTTGGACCGGGCTGTTGTACTTTTGTTCCGGATTATAACGCCTCTATGTCACAGATAGTTTGGAAAATTGTAGCCCATGACACTTTGCCCTCACCTGTCCTTTCATCATACCCTTTGATTGGGTATCAGATCTGATAGGGAAGGGTTTATGACCATAGTTGAGTGGCTGGCCATTATGGTGTTCATTATTGTAGTTATGATAATACTGTCATGTTGTAAGGCTATTTGTGCAAGGTGGGCTACTTGTAGCACCATCGTGGCAATAATGGATCAGTCAAAAGGTGTATTATGCTGAGGTTGATCATCAGTTTAGAGTACTATTCTCAAACAGAGTTCTAGCTGGTCGTATAACCAACATCTCAACTTAAAAAAAAAAAAAAGTCTTCTGGTATAAGCAATAAATAAGCAGAAATAAGCATCATGTCATTAGTTTATTAAAAAGGCATAGACCTTACACCATTAGTGGTCTGGCAGGCACTGGTTCTAAAATAGACTAAGATGGAGTAGTGAACACAAGACAAATACATTGCAGTTTTTAAAAACGCCACAACACGTGATTAAAACCCACCACAACAAAGAGCCTAAAAAAAGACACCCAACCCACTTAAGTAAAAGTGACTGTACAATCTTGCTTAAAAGCACTATCCAATAAAAGTCAGAATAAGAACCCTAAAACCAGCCCTCTTCCACCGAACACAGGTAAATACAGACAGTTAAAACAATGTAACCAGCTCCAGTACACCACCAAACTCAGCTGCTGAGGCACACAGACATGAAATGACCAACTTATCTCCATAAAACATTAAAACTAGGTGCTTCTAAAAATGTCAGCATAACCCCATGGTGGTGTGCCGGCGCCCCAGCATTCCTGCCCAACACAAAATCTCCCACAATGTTGCCTCAAGGCCTTTTTATGGTAGCAGACACAGGTGAAATCAATCCAGGTAGGAGGCAAGTCTGATTGCTCAAGAGATCAAGCACAGGAAGTCAACAAAACTCCTTAACAATAAATGTCCTAGGACAAGGGTAACTTGAACTGGTTACATTGGCTATTAAGAAGAAGGAAGTTTAGCGACTTCCAGCATTTGATGGCATGTGGCACACCAAAGTCCACATTGCAACACTCCAAGGTCATACTTTTGTGAAAGATGCAGTGTGATCTATCAAGGAAGTAAGACCTAAACCAAGAAAGTGCTGATCCCCAGTTACCAATATCATTTTGAAGACAATTTGAGAGTATAATATGATCAATCGTAAAAAAGGCTGCACTGAAGTCAAGGGGTGCCGAGTCAACAGTTAACAGGAGATTGTTGACCACTCAAGTGAGTGCACTTTTTCTGGAATGGAAAGATCTAAAGCCACATTACATTAACACTTCAAGAAAAGAATTTCACTAGAGCGCTGTGGGTAAAGGAAACTGCAAATAATGCAGTTATTATCCAGTTATAATGGGTTTGTGCTGCAGGGGAAGCTACATCCATGGGAATTCACCCATTATTTTTTTTCTCCCTTTGAAAAAAAAACAACAAATGACTCAGACAACCTGTCAGCAAAAAATCTATGTTTATTATATGTTACTTTGAAGATAACTTGAAGATAACTCCCTCTTGATTTTGATTCTCTTGATTTCTGTGTCTAAACCCACCCATTAGCTGTTTACCATTAACTGTAGGACCCTGAACCAGGAAACCATGGTGGTCTAGAATAAAGTAAGGCTTTACTGACTGAATTTGTCCTAAATGTGAAAAAAAGACTGTCAATATGTACAAGTGCAATAACTAGGTAGAAAGTTACACTTTTTCATGTTTATGCATTTAATACGTTCAAGACGTCCAGTAGTCAGTAAAGCTACTTTTCTTCAAAAGCTCAATTTTGTCATCTGTAAAAAGTGCTGATCTGCATTTTCAAAGAGCTCTAATTTGGTATCATCGGCACACAGAACATTTTCCCAGAAGGATTCAGGTTTTTTCAGGTGGGTCTTGGCAAAGATCAATTGGTCCTTCTTCTTGGGGTCTTCTGTGGCCTTCGACCATAAAGCCCTTCTTGGTTCAGTGTCGTATGGTATGGCATATAGTACAGGCTGAAACCATTACCCCAGACATCTCCAGGTAAGCCTTAAGATCTTTGGATGTCATGTGAGGTGTTTTCAATGGCTCACACCAACCTTGAACCTTGAACCGCGAACCGCTGCATCAATGCTTGACTGAGAACCCCTCTGATGGTAACCTGGCCTGATGTATAGATATAGTTTAAGCTTGAGGGTTACACTGATCCATGACACTCATTTCCAATAATGTTTTATCATCACAGGCCTGGCAATGTATTACCTTGAGATTTGATTACAGAACTACTGAGATCAGTGGTCAAGTCAAATGATAATCACCCCGCTATGGCGTAAAGCTACACGAGATAAGAGTTTTATGTCCAAATACCATCATCTTACCAGCCTAAATGTAAGTGGGGCTGCAACAGTCCTAATTGAGACTCACCCTGTTTGTCCAAATGAAATTCTCCTGTTGGGCATGGACACCCTTCACCCAAGTGACAAATCAAAATTTAAGAGTGAGAACCAGACTCCTCAACAGCAGAGACCAGCTCTCACCACGATTAGATATTTTCGTCACTCATCTCTTTGGTATAATTCTGGATTGTGGGCCTAATTCAACAAAAACATCTATGATGGATAGTGTCTACAGGTCAAAGTAATAATCTGTGACATTTGCATTTGTCACTTTCTATCACTTATTGATATAACACAATAGTGATCCAACCTATAGCCAACTCATCAAGGCTTTTACATTGGCTGTCATGTAGGGCTTTCCTTAAAAAGGGGTAGGCTGAATGCATACGAAATGAATGCTAAAACCTATGCAGTACCACTACTCCCTAAAGCTAGATACAGCACTTTTACTTGGGTTGATGGAAGCCTCACTTTCACCCTGCCACCGTCCAGTGGGTGGGGACATTTTCCTAAAACACAGTACAGGCCAGAAAGAGTTTAAATCTCAGCACCTAGCCAAGTAATCACTGAGTCATTGGTATTGATTAACAACCTCATCAAACACTGACCAGGGGGCTGTTCCACAAAGCAGGCTTAGAAAAGCGGCGATTAACCTCGCAAGCCTGGTTTGAATTAACCCAACAAATCAATCGGGACTAAAGCCGTTCCACGAAGCCCAAGTCAAGCTACCGTGATCTGGCTAAACCGAGCCAGGCTCAAGCAATCCAGATAATTGAGCGTGCACATTTATACACAGTTTATTTAAGCAGCCCAAGAGGTCGATCATGGATCTGATCGATTCATCATGGCAAAAAACGATGGTAAAGACAGAGCCGCAATGTTCACGGCCACTGAACAGCTACTTTTAGTGGAGGTCTATGGAGAATTCAGCCATATTACAATGAAAAGGGAAATGCGATTGCCATAAATAAAGGGAGAGAGAAAGATTGGCAACGAATTGCTGCTAGATTGAATGCGTAAGTAATTATTGAATTAAAATTGCTGTTTTTTGTATAGACCTAATTAAATAACATGTGTTCCAACAATATTAAAGAACTAAAAGCTGTGCTAAAAATATTATAAATGAAACCATGCCATAGCCTATATGAAACATCAAGACTGTAAATGTACTATATATCACCATAAATGATGTAGTAAAAGCTGTACGTAACATTTCATCTTACTACATTACAGTCATCTTACAGTGCTGGACCCTATATGGGGATCGAACTGACAACCTTAAGACTCTGCTCTACTGACAGAGCTGTTCGGGCTGGTTCTTACTTTTATTATATTTTTATGAAATCGGTTGTTTCCAACCTGGAAATTGATTAGCTGAAAGTGTGTTCTACAGTGATTATGAACTATGCTGAGCTATGCTGAGCTTACTTTGTGGAACCGAATAAACCTGAAAATGAGCCAGACTAAGCGAAATAAGCCTGGATAAGTGGTAAGCTCGCTTCGTGGAACACCCCTCATGTCATTCTGTGCTGTAGGGCAGTAAAAATCATAATGTTAATGTGAACCAACATAGTAAAACAGCTAAAACCCTGTGACAGAAGTGCAGTACGAATGCATCTATACGATTGAGTAAAATATTGAGTAAAATATTTCACCACTCTTTTCATGTCTGGCCATCAATGACTAATAAGTGATAAAAACCAATATTGCTGTCAGGGTCAATTAGGTTGATAGAACTGTTTGAGACACATTTTAATCATTAACTTAGCATCAGCACAAATGTAATTTCCCAAGACATTTCCAATAAACTATTAAGGCTGTTGTAAAATGATAAAATCCAACCCTGCTTTTTTCTGGGAAATAGAACGGCAAGGCATTGTATTTTTCATATTAACTGTATGTCATACATTTGGGACAATCTGACCTTTAACTCTTTAGCCCTCTTTGCACCTGACATTAACATGCATTTCACATCTGGATTGGAAGCTAAAATCAGATTGCATCGCAATGGTACTTTTCAAATTAAAAGGAAGACATCAACTCAGCTGAACGGTACACCATAATGACACGAGGGGAAGGCGGTTTTATTCAACTGTTGTCGTTACTATTAATTGCTTTGTCAGACACCTGGCCTCACTTGTTCCTAATACAGTCTTAGAGTTTTAGATTGCTCAATGCCCATGTAATGCAAAGAAAGGTGTCAAAAGATTTTCAGATTTCCTGTTCCAAGAAGAGTGCTTAAAAGCTCTGGTACCTAATAGGACTAAGGCACATGCAATGTATTTGAAACATCAGAAGTTCAAATCTCAGGACTTGTCTGACATCCCACCACCACATATCAGATTTAATATCAGGAAAATATACAGATGAGAAAATAGATTAGGATATAGCAAGAATAAAAGTCTTTTCTTTTAATCTAACATTTGAAGGACGTGTGGTGGGAGTGGTGTGTGTGTGTCTGTCTGTCTGTGTGTGTGTGTGTGTGTGTGTGTGTGTGTGTGTGTGTGTGTGTGTTTGTGTGTGCGCACGTGTGTGTGTGTGTGCCTGTCCTAGCTGCCAACTCAGCACCTGTTAAAGTTTAAGCTATGACGGTCAAGGTATGACTTAAGACTTACTGGCATGGTTTACTGTCTCACGTGAATTAGTGTTTGATGATGCTTGCTGATTGTGGTGTGTATATAAAGAGCAGAGCAGCCTCCTCTCATCACTACATCACCGACCTACCTGATACCTGAAGAACGACAGGTAGGAGATCTGCTCTCTATGTTGTAGACGCTTCCCCCTCCGATCTCTCTCTCTCTCTCTCTCCTCTCTCCTTCCATCTTTCTGTCTCTCCTTCTCCCCCCAGTGTGTCTCTCTCTGTTTCTTCTTCTCTTTCTTCATCAATGACTGTTTGTTTCTCTTCTTCTAGACATTCATCCTCTCCATTTTCATCATCATCTTCATCATGAAGTCTGTTCTGGTCCTCTGCGTTCTCCTCTGCGTTGCTGTCTTCGTCCAGACTGCAGCAGGTACAGTAAAGCCATCACACATTGTTGTTCCATTTTACTGTCTCACGTGAATTCATGAGATGGTTGTTGTTGTTTTAAAAACAATCTTTTTGATTTGTTGAAACTTCCTTCTTATTCAGCATGATGAGTAAATTATCTCAAAATTAAAAGTCTCTATGCTCTTGTTACACTGGGACCTGATAGTAACAGGGTAGTAACCCACTTTGGGTCCAGATTTGTGATAATCCACTCAACAATCTGTATTTTACAGTCTTGCCTTAGGACTATTTAACACATTGTACTATTCTTGTCATGGAAGAACCCACCAGAAACATTCCTGGCTCTGAATGCCAACGTGACTATGTGACTCTTCACTGCTGCCTAACCTGACAGAACAGAGTAAATGCAGATGAGATGGATCTTATTGCTCTGGTTATGCTAGATGTCAATCCTCCCTGTGTGTTTTCCCTTCAGTCGTTCCAGTGGAGGATGTTGTCATGACGCAAGAGAACGTTGAACCTTTGGTTCCAGGTTAGTGCCATTTGAAACTTCTACCATCACTACCAAACATGCAAAAGTTTGTTTTACAGTTGATTTGCAGTTTTCACAAAACAAGAAAATAAGATAAAAAATGAAAACATTCTGTAATGCTTTTCACAAGACTGTCGCCTCATTCAATTAACAAAACATTCACTCAAAGCTGCCATTTAAAATACATGAATTCTGTATTTTCAGAGTAAAAGTTGCTTCATAAAAACATTGTTACATATTATTTTTGCCAAGCAATGAATAAAGCATGAGAGGACAGAGAGTTTAATGTGTGGTATTGCACCTCTTTCCTATTTATGTTGAGTTTTGATATTCATGTCATTATTTGATCGATGATGAAAAAAAAAATAACGCTGATCCCCTTTATTCAATGACATTGCTACATTGATGTTTCTTTTGCTATTAGCGATCCAGCTAGCTGGCGAGGCTAGCAAACTAGCTAGACAACAACTAGGCTAACTCAACCCAGTAATACTGTAGCTGGACTGCTGTAACAAATGACAGCTCCAAACACACCCAGTAACTGTTGCCCATGTGTTGTAGTGGAAGTGGCAGCAGAGGACATGAAGGAAGACATTCCTGGTGAGTTCAGGTCAAACCCCTCAGAAATGTGTGTGACCATACCTACAATCTATATGGACAAATTGTATTCATTCATTCAATTATTCATTAATTCACCAGACAGTGGAAATCAAACTCCAAATGCTTACGATAACAGTCTGAATATGTGTTTCAGTTAAATCTGTGCAAGACCTGGAAGAAGAGTCCAGTAAGTAATCTTTGAATCAATGAAATTTCTAGGACACAATTTCTTGATTCCAAAATAGAAGGATCAATTATTTGATGGATAAATTTGAATGCCATTGTCACATCTCTCTTTTCTTCTCCCTCTCTCCCTTCCTCTCCTCAAACAGATTCTGCAAATGGTAAAGAGAAAACTACCTTTGATACCAATATCATACAACTGAATGTCACATTGACACCATGAACCTACCACCTACCAACAAAATGTTCATTCCTTTTCTTTTTTTTTCTATCACGTTATTTCTGTCATTGTGTTGTTAGTGCGTTTTGGTTCCTGTCCATCCAACTGGGATAAATATGAGGGAAGCTGCTACCTGATGGTCAACACTCGTATGACCTGGTCTTCAGCTGAGGTAAGAGGCTTTGCCATCAACAGATAAAGCTCACACTCAAAATGTTTGCAGTTTGGAAGGTCTGGATTTGACTTTGAGAATCACTGGCTATGTTGTACAAGCACGGAGTAACCCAGTGTGGCCATAGGCTGGTTAAGGTCTCATTCAGGTTTAACTGTTTACATGAACCTTTGCATTTGAGTTCTTGTTGCCACGAATAAACCAATTAAAAGGATATTGCCCCTCACTCTTTGACTCAACAGCAGTGGGTTACATCTCCACCTTGACAAATAGCATGAGATTACAGGCAAATAGCCAGCAACTTTAAAACCAGGCTGCTCATAATCAGAATATGTGGAAATTATTATTATTATTGATATTAGTTATGACATGCAGCTAACAAAAACCTGAGTGGTCTCCAGAATAATCTATACCTCTCTCCCTCCTTGCTCACATGATTCCTCTCTCTCTCTCTCTCTCTCTCTCTCTCTCTCTCTCTCTGTCTCTCTCTCTTGCCCTCCAGGCTTACTGTGCAGGACATCAGGCCAACCTGGTTTCAGCCCACAGTATATGGGAATATGAATTCCTGCAGAAGCTGGCCAGGGAGTACTTAGAGCGCAGTGCTTGGATGGGAGGATTCCACTTCCAGGTAACACCAAGAAATCATTTTAATCATGAATAGATCCTTCCTTCGATGGAGTGAGAGAGAGAGAGAGAGAGAGAGAGAGAGAGAGAGGCCTGGTGGGGGCTGAGGTAGAGTTAGTAAATTCACCATTTTTGTGACATGCTGTAACACATGAATCTCCTTCCTCCCATGTTTGTCCTCAGGGAAAGTGGAGGTGGGACGACAACACCGAGTACTCCTATCAAAACTGGTGGTCTCTGACCTCCACCAGCAGCAACCAGTGTGTGCATCTCAACAGCTTAGGTAAGGAAAATAAAATAAAACTGATATTTATATATATAACAGATGAGACATTCATCAATACACCAGACATTTTCATCCAGGGTGAATTGAACCCTTCTCCTTAGTGGTGGTAGTGCCACGCTTTACTCAGTGAGCTACACCAGACCATCAAATGTTTGTTGAGATTTGTGTAGATTTTTCATTTTATATTGCTCATCTCAGGTAACCCTTCAAATTACAGCTCCTCATATTTGTATTCAGTGTAAGTAGATATTAGTTATGATTCAGAAACTTCTGGTTCTCATGACGGTGTTTTCTTTTAAAACAGGGACAAGAGGCTGGTCTAATGCCAACTGCAACAACGGCCACCCATTCATCTGTGTGAGGAGATCCACCTACTGCTAGTCCAAGTCCCAGAGAGCGATAAGCCTGTCAGTAGCAACTGAACCAACAATATAAAACTTTGTTTTTTTAATGATGTAATTGCATTGTAATAATATAAATTCAGAGCTGTAATTTAAAGTGTTAACAACAGTGTTTCTATATAGTTTACTGTCTTACTGTATTCCTGCACCATCTCTTTTGCAATAGGCCTACATGTGAGGTCCTGTACAATGTGTCAGTAGGTGTAAGGCTGTAATGTGTTGACGTGTCTCTGACCCAATTAAACAATAAATTCCATAAATGGACAGTTTGGAAGACTGAATTTTGCATATGCACACACAAACAAACACAATTCAGTGACTTTAAACATTTAGAAAACACCTCAATCGCAATTTATGGGGCTATTATTTCTAATTACATTGGATGAGCTACTCAGGCACTGGCTCTGGCATGTCTACCCTTGAGGCGGAGGCAGCAATTTCAACAGTTTCCTTGTCTGCATCCTCTATCTCTGCTGCTGGCTCCTCAACACAGACCTCTTCGTACTGAGGAATGGCTGAGAGTTTGTGAGCAGACCTGTGTAAACCCATTCACACCAACAACCTGACACGGGTCAGGTGTTGGATCTGTATTATTCTATTATTCTAGAGGTTTTTGTAATAGAGTAAGCACACCCTCTCGTGGTTGGCTAGAGGTACAACAGCTACAATAGCTGCATCCTCTGCTCAAATACCCGTCCGCTAGTTTATTGTACAAATTTTATTACACAGGTATCAGGCGGCCTGTCACTCGGCTAAACTTGTTAACAAGACAAGGAGTGCCTTTCTCCCCAGCAACATCAACAAATAGTTTTTTTCTGGCACACAATTTGATGGTTGAGGCTGTTACAGGAGCGGTGAAAGACAATCTTTGCATGATTGCTTGGATAAATTGATTGCTAAACCTTTTTAGCCTATTCAAATTTGATCTTTTTATTATGATTTCTTATTCCTGTAATTCAATGAATTATTTCAGACTGTCCTGTCAAAGAAAGAAGCTGGCAGCCTTGTTTGGAAAATTGGTAGGAATAAACATAGAATCCAACAAAAAAAGAATGCAGTCTTTGGACCTACTGTCACTACCAGAAGGTCTCTCTCTCTTCCCTCGAGAAGTCAAACCATGACTTTGTTTGTTTATTCAGGCAGTGAGCCAAGTTGCCCTAGGAGCCAGGCTTGCACCGAAGATGGTCTACAATTGGTCTAGTTGGCTTCTTCCATACATACTATATAGATTAATCTTGCTCCTGGGATCAACATCAGAATAAACAAAGTCACAACCCAAAGTCTAATTGGAAAACAACTCATTGTGGTAGAGAACATTTTGTCGGATTCTATGTTGTCAAAGTTATGGTCAAGACTGTCAGGTTTAGCTGCAATGCAATGTAAGTAACTAACCACCCAGCTCTGGAGCTGCAAAAAGTCATTTTTCACATTTGAGATAATTCTAGTCATCTACAGGAACCTGTACTCAACTACTTGTGCAGGTTGATATAACACAGTGACCCAACCTCTTGTCAGTTCTTCAAAGCTTTTCCATTTGCTGTTCTAAACACCCAGTATCTGGGAGGTCTTTCCTGGGAAAACTCCTCTGGAACACAGGAAGTGATGCGTTTTACTTTTGGAATGAACAGATGACGAACTTTGTAGTTAGCATGAGCAGCGATAGCCACCATGTCTGAACAGACAAAGAAAAGATCGCCACCTACAGAAACTCAAAATTCATCAACAGAAAATCCAAGAAAAAAGAAGCAGATTAATCACTCCAAGAAGAAAAGCACTCCAAGATGAGAAGGGACGATTTCTTTTGACTGGTAGGTTTTTCTATCGTTTACTAGCTGCAGTGTCTTTTCAGGGTCTTTATTATTATGATGGACCAGTGCCGACATTGACTGCAGAACACCAAAACAAACACCGCTTATGACCAAAGGTGTTGCCAAGATCAAGAAAAACAAGAATCTCACAGATTATCACTTTCAATATTTTTATTACATCATATTTCAGTAAAACAAGTTTTTCAGAGTAAAAAAAGAAGCATTTACATCAACACATTTAATTTGGCTATTTTACAACTTTGATTTTGGATAAGCAAGAAAGATGTACAGTATTAAGCAATCTACACTTGTGTAATTTCTCACTGTTGACACTTGAGATTTGAGAGCTACTGTGGGACTACTTCAACACCCATCAACTCTTTCCTCCAACATGGATTGGTATGATTGTAGCAGAAGGCTTTCCCACATCACACATTATTACCCAACATTATTTTAACAGAAATATTTCCCTTTTCATTCTTGTTGCTACCTCCATAGGAACATGTACACAACTGTATCCTGTCATCATGATCAGCAGGTATCGGTGTTCTTCATGCAGATGGAGGGCCATCCATTGGCACAGTTATTATTGGACCAGCCGGCTGCAACAGAAGATGGTAGTGATGTGAACATCAGCATGAGGTCACTCTGAACAATAACTGCTAAACAGTTAGCTTAGTCCTGAACTGTTTGTAGGCTACAGCACATGCAGGCAGTTTCCAGTGGTAACACACTTCCTGTAGGTTGTAGTTCAGTCCTTCTTTTGAAAGAAAGGTCAGTTGTTGTAACGTAGTATTCAGGGATGTAGTGGTAAATGAAAAGATGGTAGACTGTGAACTCCAGTCAGTGATCACCATGAGATGAACAATTATAGAAACGGAAAAGCAATGCTATTTTCTCAACAACCTCAGTTTGGTTGATTTCCTTGACACACATAAGACAGTTATACACTTATAGAGAATATGTATGTATGTATAGAGAATGTATAGAGAAAATAATGTCAGTTCCAGGTGGAAATCTTGTGTCTTACCCCTGGCGTTGACGTGCATGCACTGGAAGCGGCTCACAGTATTCTGAGAGCTCCAGTTACTGTAGTCAAACCTGCTTTGGTCCAGCCACCTCCAGGTCTGGACACAGACAGAAGACACATGATTTTAGTCTGTTGTGGGACACCAACGCATCTGAAAACACTGATCTGTTAGCATGGGTGGCACCCGTGGGACCTGTCAGTGTTACTGCCTTACTCTATACGCTGCTGAATGGGACCGCATGTTGTACAGTGATACAGTCAGTAGATAATAATCACTGTCCATTGTTGTTGCTGACATGAAAAAATCACTTTTCCACCTTGTTAGCTAATTCTCCAATCAAAATGGAATTCACAATCAATCATATTTTAGCGTTGATCATAATTTAGCCTAATAAGAAGGAGAATCCCCCTTCCAGGTATTCAGATTAACACAGAAATCTAATGATTTATAGTTCTACAACTAGATGAATGTATTATGAGGTGATGATATATTAAATAATGATCATGTATTATTATATAATATATAATAATACATCCTCACCTGGAAGTAGAAGCCTCCCATCCAGGCGACAGTCTGTCCAGAATTCCTGGTGAGCTCCTGGAGGAAACTGTAATCCCAAATGTTGTGGACAGACGCCAAGGAGGCTCCCAGACTGGCACAGTAGGACTAGAGGGTACACACACACACACACACACACACACACACACACACACACACACACACACACACACACACACACACACACACACACACAGAGCAGGATTAAGAGGGTTCAAACAAAGATCAAGGGTGAGAAATTAAAAGTTGTTTCTGCACTGCTCTTGTCGTGTTAGAACATCCTGCCTCTCTTCTGTTGACTTCAGTATCGTCAAGCTTTACCTCACACTTTGACTCTAGCAACAAATCTTTAAATCTTTTACCTCTTACTTTTATTAAAATACTAAGTGAATTACCGCTGCACTGGTCCAGGATCTGCCAGAGCTCACATACAGATAACAGCTGCTCTTGTATCTGACCCAACCAGAGGGACACAGGAAGGAAAGAGCTGGAAAGACATTAACACAGGATCAGTATTTGGCAGGTAGATGGTGCATAAAGGAGCTGAATATGATCAGATTTCAACAGACAGACAGACAGACAGACAGACAGACAGACAGACAGACAGAGAGACAGGTAATTAACCTTCAGATGCTGAAGCCATCTCCTCAGCATCAACAGCCATAGTCTCTTCCTCTGGAAAAACAAGAAAAGAAGAAAGAAGATTGTCAATACTCAAATAAATACAAAATATAGTATCTTTGTAAGGTGATATGTTTATTTTAAGTTGAAGATAAATAAGAAAACAGAAACTATTTTTGATGGAGAATAACTTTCATTCTGATGAGGTTCATTTTCACCCTTCCTATGCATGTTGGTTAAAGTGAACTATGTTAACAATGATAATCTCTCCATAGTGAAGAACCAATGGGGCTCTTGAGATATTGAACCTGTGGTGAAATAATTTACCACTAACATGTTGGAATACATGTTGGAATATATCAAGACAGAGATCACTGAGTACATTTCTCTGTTTTCCTTTTTACCTTGAGGAAGAGCAGCTGCTACTTCATTTTCTGCCACTGAGGGAGAAAGAAAAGAATCAGAGTGTGGTGTGTTCAAATCTGTGCTCCAAACGTTCATGTTGGATTACCGTTACCAACACAAGGTACATTTGTCACAGTGATATTCTGTGTGAGAGCAACTTACGCTGTGCATCGTAATGCAAGTCCCCTGGTGCAGCTTGAACAGCTTCAACTACAGGAAGAAACACAGGACGGTGTTGAACGTAACACCAACACTCCATACAGCTGATTGTTACCACGGCAACATCAAGACTGGGTGGAAATGTGGTCAAATGGTGGGAAACGTTGAGTCTCACCTGCTGCAGCCCTGACAAAGAGGACAACACTGAGGAGAACGCAGAGGACCAGGAGAGTCTTCATGATGATGATGATGATGATGATGATGAAGAGGTTGAAGGTCTGGACTGAAAGGACACAACAGTCAATGTTTGCAATGACACACATGCAGAGTAGAGAGTCTCTTACTGTGCAGCTGAAGAGAAAACACTAGAGTACACTGTCATTCTCTACTAGTCAACAATACCAGGAAACAGGAAGTTGAACGTGTAGTGAGAGAGAGCAGATCTCCTACCTGTCAGGTAAATATCAGCTGTTGTTCTTCAGGTATCAGGTAGGTCAGTGATGTAGTGATGAGAGGAGGCTGCTCTGCTCTTTATATACACACCACAACCAGTCAGGTTGGGAATTCATGCACTTTGATCTTTTACTGATATCTCCAAATCACAATTCTCTCAAGTGAGGTCAATAAGGAAATACCCCTGATATTATTAGTCACCATCATGTTTTCCTCTGCTCAAGGACAGGTTTGAAACACGTGACAAGTATGTTTGGATCCAAACTCAAACACAGTTCAGTCTATGGGTGCTACTGTAACAACTGACCAGATGAACAGTGTACCTCCACTTTGTTTTGTTGTCATACTGGAGGAGTAACATACTGGAGATAACTGGAGCTCTCAGTGCTAAAGAAGCAGGAAAAGGTTCAAACATTCACTGAAAAGTTGTTTAACTTTGTGCCAATAATCTAGGTTGCTCCTCTCCTTTCCATTATTCTGGTGTTGTCGTGGCAATTTAAAGTCAATTGCACTTTGTGTAGTTGGTGAGAACAGCTCAATAAAGCTATAACACAATATATGTCTCAGAGTATTAAAACAAAAGAGAATATAAGTAGGCACAACACCTTTTGCAACCAAGAGGGTTGTTTCCGGGTAGAGAGCAAGAGCAGGTTACATCAGTCAAGCTTTATATAGTTTTCTAATATGTTAAGTCACATGACTAAAACTATCTTCTACATAGTTCAAGGCAGTTTAATGAAGACAAAGGAATCAATCTGCACAGGCACCTGGCAGAAAAGGAGTACTCGCTATCATATTTGGAACATTCTGGTCTAACTCCCTACAACTCGTCCTTCACTCCCAGGAACTGCTTGTGTCCTTGACATTTCCAACAAAACCGTCTTTCATAACAATGCAACAGTTGTATTAAACTTTCAGCTAATGATCATAAGACAAAGAGGAAACATACACTCCTCTCAGCTCAGTAGTTTTCCACTGGCTGTGACTATACTTATGCATACATTTTATTGCACTTTATACTTTAAGCATGTTATAAGCACACTTATATTTTCCATAACAGTGTCTACACACAGTCAGCATAGTTGGAGATAACTTGTATTTTTTATATAACCTTTTTTTCAGTACTTCTTTACTGTATAGTGTTGTGTGCTTCTCTCTTGCTTTGTACACCCTCTGCTTCATAACTGCAATTTCCCCTCGGGGACTAATCTAATCTAAAAAACAACTTCCAGCCTGAGCTATTGCTCTCTTTCACCTAACAACAAGTAATGGAAGTCTCCAACAGGAAATGATGCCTCAAAAACATGTCGCCTTATCAACTTTATTGTCACATTCATGTCTTGTTTGGGCAATAAGGAACTCTCTACTAAAGAGAGTATCTATAATCACGTTTCAATGCCACGCCTCATTGAAACGTGAAAGTATATTTGTATACAAACACAGTGCCATGGGAGAATGACAATAAGAACTAAAGCAGGGCAGAGAGTAGAGTAGTGAAGCAGTTCACTGTAAATAAATGAATGAATGTATGAATAAATAAATAAATAAAATCAACTAATCAGTGTATATATAGATCGCCTCAGTCGGCAGTCGCAAAACCGACTGCTATGGCTGCATCTGTCGGGGCAAGTGCGCCGATCAAAGTACGTCCACTAAAAGTGCTTGCAAAAACAAGCACTTTTAGTGAACGTACTTTACCCCGACAGATTACGTTGCAGCCATAGCAGCGCGTTTCGCGACTTCCAACTGAGGTGATCTAATTCCAAAACTTTTTGTACCCATTTTGTGGTATAAATGACGAATTTGTACAAAATAGGTTTAAAAATACGGGAATTCCCCTTTGATGTTGTTGTGTTATCTTGTTATTGCTGCTAATATTAACATTAATATTGTAGTGACACCGTTTATCACTTCCACAAAGACGCCAGGATATAGACAGAAAAATAACAAATGAACCAAAACAGGTTAATTTGTTGTAAGCAAAATCTTAGATGTTGCTTTGGGCCCCAAAATGTTCATGTAGCCAGTTAGACCAGCTGTGGATAGTTGGGATAATTGGGGGCGGACCAATCACAGGCCGTGATGCAGGGACGTACGGGTATATAGTTGACACAGTGATTCGGAGCTTTGTTGGCGTGGGTGATACTGGCTTGCTGGCTTAGAAGGTAACTTAACTAAAGTATCAAATCAGCATTTCGATGTCAGTGTCATACTATTTGAGTTCTGCTGATCACTCTGGTTTATGTTTGTAGGCTCGCGGGTTGTATGATAGCCGGTCTCCTAAGCCAGGATTGCTAAACTGCTGCTTTGCTCCAAGCTACAGTTTGGGCCTAGTCTCTGTTTTATTAGCCTAGAATTTACCTTGTAACATTTTGGGCACTTGCCCTTTTGTTTTGTGAACCAGCTGGTCAGTCCTGGTGTTTTTGAACATTGTTTTCTTTTTGGGAGGGGGTGGCGGCATCGAGGAGGTAATCAATTAGCCGGGCATAAGTCTCCTTGCTTGCACTGGGTGGCGTGTTCTGTTTGTGGTGTGTGTGTGTGTGAGAGACTAGTTTAATTGGTTGCAGTGTGCTTTGTGGTGTTTAGTGTGGGGCTGCTTCCCCTGAATCACGGTGTGCCTTTTTCCCCTAGAGATACCTAGCCGGGTAATAGTATCCTCCTCCATAGCCAGCCGCCTTGTTCCCTTACTGAATTTTTTTAAAATGCTACCTGAGGTTAACCAGTGTGTTTAAGTGATTGTATCCTTTGCTGAATGTAAAGTAAAACTGCAGTTTTTTTTATACATTTTGTAACTTTGCTCCACGTCTCCTCATATCTGAACCTGTGTCCTACATATTTGTTTAGTCCTGAGGACCCCCCCCCCCCCCCCCCTCGAGTATAAAAAAGGTGGCGTAGTCTGCAGTGTTTAAGTTCTAGCTCTATAGTCTAGGCCGCTACATTCAGAAGCGGCCCTGCCAAAAATACTATGTGTTCTGCGTCTGGGAGAGCAAATCTGTGATTCATCCCACGGCTGTTGAGTGACAAACTCATGCAACTTCAATGATACGTGTTCTTCACACACCATTTCATACAGAAACTCAAACTCCATCAACAGAAAATCCAAAAAAACAGGAACTCATGGATTACCGCTTCCCTCTGTCCCAGCTCCATTTCTTCATACATCATGTGTGAGACGTTTAAATACCATAATGTTGGCATGTTGATTTTCAGTCTATGCTGTAGTACCACTCATTTTGCTTACAGCTGGTTTATTAGTCATCCTGGGTATGGATCTGACTCATCTGATGTGACAAAAGGTAAATCCAAGCAGCTCTTTACATTATAGTTCATCACAGACATTAGAATGAGTTCAGAGGAAACAAGAAACATCTGCTTTTTACCCGCAATCAAAGGAAAGGACAGAAAGGACAAATCAACATGGCAGCCTCTTGGTTTGACATTGTTCCATCCATCCATTGTCGTGCCCGTTGAGAAGGTTCCATGGTGTAATGGTTAGCACTCTGGTCTCTGAATCCAGTGATCCGAGTTCAGATTTCGGTGGAACCTTCCTAGCAGGTGCGCATGTTTTTTTTTTTTTGGGTGGCACGGTGGAGCAGTGCTTGCACTGCTGTCTCACAGCAAGAAGGCCGTGGGTTCGATTCCCCGCCTGCGGCGCTGGTGAGTCTGGGGTGCCCAGGTGGGTTATCTCCCGGGCCTTTCTGTATGGAGTTTGCATGTTCTCCCCGTGTTCACTTGGGTTTTCTCCTGGAAAGAACCCCGTCTAAAAACATGCAGTATCCAGTCTGCTGTCCCTGACGAGGACGGCGACAGACCACCTGGAATTGGTCCCTGGGCGGTTTGGAGGAAGATCGGCGGGGATGGGAAAGAGAGCAGATTTAATTCAACTTGGACACTCTAAATGCATGTGTGTGTTGTGCGGCCACTTCCCCCCTGCATGTATATGCAATGTTGCGAATAAAGTTCTTCTTCTAAGCACGCTCCTGTGTTTGGACTAGCAGTAGCTGTGTTTTGTTGAGCAGATGAACGGAATTGTGTGCAAAGTGGGAATTGGTTCAAATGTTTCACCCAACCACCAAACTGAACTACTGGTTGAAGTTTGTTTGTTTTGGTCATGACATGAATGGAACAGCATCTGGATATTCATACGCTCAGATATACATTCCTGCAGTACTTGGGAAGTAATGACAAGAGATAACAAGATATTCTATTCTTGAAACAAAAATTCATGGAAACTAGTAACTACCTCTGATCTGGAACCTGTATCCGCCCATCCAGGCCATGGAGAAACCAGCATTCCTGACCAGTTTCTGTAGGAAGCTGTATTCCCAGATGCTGTGGGCCGACACCAGGCTGGCCCCCAAACTCTCACAGAGGAACTGTGAGAGGAAAGACAGAGAAAGACACATGTACATGTTACATCGTACATGTACTTTATATGTGATTGACAGGAGTCTGGGGAAGTAAAATTCACCCTTCTCTCTACTGTCAACTACAAATATATGCCCACATCTCTTGCACCTCTGCATTCATCCTGGGATAACTGATGTTGACCAGTACATAACAGCTGTCCTCGAATATATGCCATCCAGTAGGACAAAACCCAGAGACCTCTGCAATCAATCAATCAATCTTTATTTAGACAGAGTGACAGTGAGACTTAACTGACTTTTAAAGGTGCCTACTGTACTGGTTCACCACTGTAAGATAAGATAAAACTTTATTGATCCCGCCATGGGGAAATTCACGGGTTATGGCAGCTCACAACAATAGAAAACAGAATAGAATAGACAATATAGTGCAAAAAACAAGTGTGCAAACGATAGAGTGCCATAAGAAAAAGCAAAAAACAAACAAGGAGTATTAAAATATTAAATATAAGAGACTGTATGCAGCTTATGCAGGGGGGGGGGGGCATATTGCACAGTTCTATATCAGGTGAGGAAAGATGAGGACTACACTGTTGAGTTGAACAGTCTAACAGCGGTGGGGATGAAGGACCTGCGGTAGCGCTCCTTCCTACACTGAGGGTGACGAGTCTGCCGCTGAAGGAGATGCTCAGGGCCTCCACTGTCTGATGTACAAGTTTTTTTTCTCATGTCAATATATTGACTTATGAACAGGTAGGGCAAGAAATTAGCATTTTTATAATCTCACAACTAGCACCAGGTCATCGTGAACAAACGAGTACTATGTGAGTTGTGACACGTTTCGGGAAACACTTGTGAAATTCACATGTCTTGAAGATTTGAAGATATACTATAGGCGCTATGATGCCTTTCAGAAAAATCACCTCAGGCCGGTCTGTGATGCTTTATACCAAAGATACCAAAGTTACCAAAGAGACGAAAAGATCATCAACTTGAGAGAAGAAAAGATCTCAAGTTGATGATCCCAGTACTGATCTCCCTGTGTGTCATATCCTGAAATGATCTCACCTGGAGTGCTGTCCTTGTGCAGATCCTCTGGTGCAGCTTCTACTGTGTCAACTACAGAAAGAAAGACAGGACATGGTGGTTGTCAACCTGTGTATATGTGTAAATGTGCATGACTTCTAAAACATGGTTGATCAGTCTACATGGGCTACCTTGTCCCTTATTTACCCCCCCCCCCCCCCCCTCCATTTTGTTGTTATTGAGGAAATTGTGCTGTAAAGGTTAAATAGACTAGATAAGTTATAGAGGGTACTGTAGAGGTTAAACAGACACTGACCTTGGACCGGAACAACAGCGCCCTCGTCTTTGATAGCATCTTCCACTGGTACTGTTGAGTGTAAAACATTATGGCATGTGGGAGTTAATGTCATATTTATTGGAACAAAGTATTGGGCTTCCCATTCAGGTGTAATACATGGATGCTCCACAAGGGTGCACGATGGCTCCAGGTACTGTCAGAAGCACAGAACAGCAATTATGGATGTAAAGTGTTTTAACCTGTATATG
The DNA here is from genome assembly GCA_034670385.1 of Hoplostethus mediterraneus. Taxonomy (NCBI): domain Eukaryota; kingdom Metazoa; phylum Chordata; class Actinopteri; order Trachichthyiformes; family Trachichthyidae; genus Hoplostethus; species Hoplostethus mediterraneus. Next base: position 27,562 of record JAXDDW010000332.1, on the reverse strand, counting down.
GGGCGTTTACTGGTCATTGCCACAGCTGATGAAGAGCAATGAAGTGACAACCTTGATTTACTGTCTGTAGTAACATGTTTGTGGAGCAGTAATGCTGTGTAGAGGCCTACTGTACACCTACATTTTCGCCTGTGCTCAGCAACACTAAGGAAGTTAAATGCACATATTAGTTTTTAAAACAAGCATTAATCAGGCATTGTGTCTGAATGGGTTAAAGCACAACTCTTGACTGGGTGTGACTCTGTCTGCCAACTCCAACGAGCTCCTGCCTTCACATACTTTGAATCCAAGCAGCTCTTCTCTCCACTGCTTTATATATATTTCATCACAGACATTAGAGCGAGTTTAGAGGAAACAAGAACAGTACTTACTTTTATTCTTATGTTGTTCTTATTCTTCTGTTTATTGTTATGCACCAATCACCAAGACAACTTCCTTGTATGTGAAAACATATTTGGCAAAAAACCTGTTTCTGATTCTGATTTGCTTTTTAATTTATGTCTACTGAGGAATTGAGCTGTATCGTCTGCCGTGTTCCTCTCTGGTGTCAGATGTAGAGAATTCTGATCATTCCCACTCATTCAAGACTTGACAGCAATTAGCGTGCTGTTCCTATTCACTTTCATTTTTTCTGATTAACATTAGTGGTGGTCTAAGGTCACTTTAGCTGCTGCAGCCCAGACAGAGAAGGCAACACAGAGAACAGAGAGGACCAGCAGAGTCTTCATGATGAAGATAACGGTCTGGAGGAGAAAGAGAGAGAAGATCCACTGTCAGGATTTAGACTGGTGGAAGTGGAAGTTATTCCATTCACAGTTGTAGAAGAAAATAAGTACAGAGAGAGAACTGCACTACCTCATTCATACCAGGTCTTACCTGGTTGAGATGGATGTCAGGTATCAGCAAAGTCAAAGCCTCTGCTCTTTATATACACACCTCAACTACAGAGACACCTCACTTATGAATGAAAAAAAGACTTTAAAGACTTTGAGCCACATATGGTTGTTGCTTGTCCAAATAACAGTTAGAAATGTGACAGAGTGAAATGTGATTAAGTAGGCTACCTCCCTTGGTATGGTCAGTGTATCACAAGCTTTGCTACCCCCGGGCCATGGCAGACAGAGACTGGATAGAGTTTACTGGCCGGCACGCCGTTTTATTTTACACACACTACAAGCACAATAAATCAGGCCAAATCAGGAAATCAACACAAATCTATGAATCTGGTTTTTAGCTTTTCAGCTCAGTGCTTGTTTGGCCCGCCTACTGCCAGTCGAGTTCACTCTTCACACCTCACTGGAAAAGACAAACACGGTTAAATCAGTTCCAGGCTGCAGTTGCTGCAGATGCAAGGAGAACCAGCTTACCAGGCTGATTGTCTCTCGCATCCAGCCAACGCCTCAACCACCCACCCCCCCTCTGCTGAGCTGATTAGACTAACTGACTAGAAATAGTAACAAACCTTTTAATTAAATCTGTATTTTAGCATGGAGTTCAGTGGACGCAGGCAGTCACTGCACTCGTGAGGTAAAGTTGTTCTTTTTTGGGAAAATAATAGTGACACTGGTTAAACGACTATTTATGAAACACTTAACAGCAGTTGTGCAGTTCGGCCAGTTTCAGACCAGAAGTGGAATGGACACTTTTGCAGTGTTATTTTAAGTTTCAATCATAAGGGACATTAAAATCAAGTTATTTTTTATTTATTTTGGTAATTCCCACATCTAAAATCAAATCAAATCACATTTATTTGTATAGCCCTTGATCACCGTTACAGTCCCTAAGGGCTTCACAGTGCCCAACATGTGAAAATAATAAATGATTAGTACACGACATCCCCCAGCCTTAGACCCTCACAGAGGACAAGGAAAAACTCCCACAAAAACCTTATTGGAAAAGTGGGAGAAACCTCGGGAGGGGCTACTCAGAGAGGGATCCCCCTACCAGGACGGTTGGGCTGCAATAGATGCCGAGTTTGGGCAAGCAGAGTATACACAATATATGAAAGTTCATTTTGGTGGGACATCCACATCTGATGGGGCATCACATGAGAAAAAGAGAAACATGAAACCATGAACCATGAAAAATGTCATGAAGCTGTTTTAAGGACATTGGATAGTATTTGTTACACCTGACTGTTTCTCATGTTCTTAAAGACATATTGATGTAAAGGCATATGCTTAAATGCTTGAAATTAGTTTCTTAGACAAATATAAACAGTTAAGTTGATGCCTATGTATGAATTGAAATTTGAAATTTTGCTGAACCATAATGATTAAATCATCATTTTAAAGGCACACATGATTGATGCCTTTGAAAAGTTAATTTGTGGAATTTGTGGTAGGAGTACCAGCCATCAGATGGTGATGATTCAAGGTCAGAGCTGTTCCTGTTTGTGGATGGCAGTGCATACATTATTTCATGTTGATAGCAATTCAAGAGGGTGTACATGGTAATCTGAAGATTGGAAAAAAAAAAAAAAAAAAAACTTTTGTTTCCTTTTACATATTTTACTACTTTCTGATTGATTCCATTAAAGTCTGAAAAAACCCATATGCTGTGGTAAAGTGATCACATGCAAGTACAATGATAGCAAAATATTTCCTGAACTGTGATGTTTGAGAAAACACAGCCTTAGAATATCATAGTAATAGTCCAAGCAACTGCCCAATTATTATCATTGTAGCAATTATTAATGTATACAAATTGAAATTCAACAACAAAATCAAATACTTATTGTCCTGTTGCTCTCTCAGACGTCAAAACATGTGAAACTTTGTCCAGACATAGATCTCAGGAGCATGTGGTCTATGGGGCACATCTAGCATTTTGCATTAAAAAATAGAACACTTGCAATAATGTGAAAAACGCAAAAACATCAATCACTGAAAATGGAGTGGTTGTGATACCTGGAATATGCAATAACTATTGAGTCTAAAGTTGAAAGAGACCTAACAAGGTTAAAGTATGTACCTTAAGTTAAATGCCATAAGTATTGGCTGAAACTGAGGAAAGTAATTTCCAGTTGCTGACCCCTTGTGGCAACTTGAGGAACACACAACAGTTGTAAACAAAAAAACAAACCTGCATTTGTTTTAATACATACATGCATATGCATACCATAAGACCTGTACAAATAAAAATGTGCAGGATTGTATTTATTTATTTAATTGAATAAGACTGTATGGACACTAGGAAGTGGCCTTCCGGTTCTGTAAACCTTGAGGAATATTCTCAGAAGTGAAGGCAATAAGGAAATACCCCCTGATATAATTGGCCACCATCATGTTTTTCTGTGCTCAAGGACAGGTTTTAGAGCTCTGACTGGGACAAGTATGTTTGGATCCAAACTCAACAAACACAGTGCAGTCTATGGGTGAAGCATACTATTCAAAAACTGACCAGATGAACAGTGTACCTTCACTTTGTTTTATTTTGTCATACTGGAGGAGCTATGAGTCTAGAGTCCTGCTGGAGTGGAAATTATGCTGAAAACGTATTTTCTTTTTCTATTATTTTTATTATAATTTTTTTCCTAATATATGTAGGAATAACTCCATTCACAATGATAGACAGTAACAGTTAATATGATTATCAATTTAAATCCTAGTAGCCAGAGCTTGCTATGAGGGGTGTATCAGTATTTTGTGATGGAAAAAGGTGACGATATATACAGTATACCGTGGGGTTGAAAAATGGTTTGCGATATTAATTCAATCTCATCAATTAGCTACACCACCAAAATGCTACTATTTGTTTTCATTTACATACTTTAAATGCCAGAGGGCGGAATCAGTACTCCTAGTTTGATTGACTGGCATTATGATGTTGACACCGACCCGGATGAGTCAAAGTGTGTAGCGCGCAACAGGCAAATGGAAAGCAGGGAAATCGAAATAGAAGATTCTCCGTCAAACTGTATCCTGTGGCAGACTGGGCTATCTGCCACAGAGACACTGGGAAAGGACTACAATCCCCAGTCAGCCATCTTGCCCCCGCTGAGGGTGTCACTAATCAGCCAGGTGGGAGCTGATTGACTCACCTAAAAGATTTAAAGAGTGGAATCTGCAGTCCACAAAGGAAGACCATCCAGGGAGGGTCTCCCGATACAGTTGACTTCTCAGAAATAACTTTGAGTTGTTTATGAGTTAAATGATTAAAGATGAAGGTTTTCTCCCTGAATCCGGCCTGCTGCGTGATCTGTGCCAGGAAACTGTCCTCAGATCAGACTTGTGACACCTGACTTTTCCCTCAGGGTGCCACAATCCTTATAGGTTGTAATATCTGCCTTAATGTCGCCAGTGCTCTGTTATGCCAATCATAAGTTTCAGGTATGATTGCAAGTATGTGTAGTCAGGTCTATGTGTGAGCCTGTGTTTGTGTTTCAGTATTTACTTTTAATTCTAGGCGGCCATTAATGACATCTGGCCAGAGACTACACATGAAAATGACCATTTTGACTTTGAACATTGTCCCCAATAAATGATCTAATGAAGTAAAAACTAAATAAAATACATGAGTGAAATGAATTGAACTAGAAACAGAGGAAAACCAACAACGTAATGCATATAATACAGTAATCTCAACAGTGTGTGTGTGTGTGTGTGTGTGTGTGTGTGTGTGTGTGTGTGTGTGTGTGAGTGTGTGGTCCTTCTCTGGCGTCGTCAGTGGGATTGGTTCAAACAATAAGGAAATACTGAGAATATTGAACACGTTACAGATCACAGATTTGCTCTCCAAGACGTATTGAAGCAGAACACATAGTATTTTTGGGCCAACAGCACATTTTGCCTCTTTCCCATTTCTAGCACTAAAAAGGCGTGCAGACCTCCACACCACCAGAGGCCTATTAGACTACTGTACCATTGCACACAACTGCAGTAAAGTAGTGAACTGCTTCACTACTCTACTCTCTGCCCTGCTTTGGTTCTTATTGTCATTCTCACATGGCACTGTGTATACAAACATACTTTTCACGTTTCAATGAGGCGTGGGTGATGTGCACATTGAAACGTGATTCTAGATAATAACTTTGGTAGAAAGTTCCTTATTGCCCAAACAAGACAAGAATGTGACAATAAAGTTGATAAGGCGACAGGTTTTTGAGAGGTTGTTTCCTGATGGAGACTTCCATTACTTGTTGTTACATGACAGATAGCGCTGTGTGTGTGTGTGTGTGTGTGTGTGTGTGTGTGTGTGTGTGCGCACAAATGAATGGCAGCAAATGTTTTCTTCTGAAGGTAGAAGGAGCCCTGATATCTCCAACTATGCTGACCTGTGTGTAGACACCAGGATAATGGAAAGGAGAGATGATTGGCACAAAGATGATTGACGATTGGCACAAAGTTAAACAACCTTTCAGTGAATGTTTGAACCTTTTCCTGCTTCTTTAGCACTGAGAGCTCCAGTTAGCTCCAGTATGTTACTCCTCCAGTATGACAGAACAAAACAAAGTGGAGGTACACTGTTCATCTGGTCAGTTGTTACAGTAGCATGCTTCACCCATAGACTGAACTAGTGCTGCACGATTAATCTAATCGCAATCGCGATGTCAACCTGTGTGACTATATAACCGCAAAAGGCTGCGATTTAATTCACTAAAAAATGTGTGTGTGTGAACGTGACAACCTATTCTCTGTTTGTGTGCAGTCTGCTACGCCCATAATAAAGAGATGACCAATCAGTCTCTATTCAGATTCCTACAGTGTATTTCTGTCAGCTCATATGAGTGAACTGCATTGAGCAAAATATTCTACTAAATAAATTCTACTAATCTGCTTCCTGTTTACACCGGTATGTGCATACCCAGTGTAGGTGAATGGTTACGTGATATGCGTTTTCAGGCGTATTAGCATTGACAAAGATCATTTCTGAAACAGTGCTAAAACGCTTCTGTGAACGGAGATCCTACATATTAGTGTGGATGTAGCCTGGATCCAGTTTCATTTTTAGAAGAGGTTGTACAAAGTATGCCCCATTTTGTAACTTAATCACTCATTTTTATGTTACACCTCTGCTTAAATGTCCTTGTTTGTTTGAGAATTCAGAATGTCTTATTTGAATGAAACTTTATTTAGAAAAATATTTTTTGTCATTTATTATTTAATTTTGTAAAATATGAAGCTATTTTGAAAACAGTACTGTACAAATTTTTGTTTTTGTACTTTTTGTAAGTGTGTATGTTTGAGTTGATAAATACACATTTCAAAATTATCATGTGTGCATTTTTCCTTGATAACCAAGCAAGTACACTCATGATACCATTTGTTTATTATATCGCAAATCGCAATATTGTCCACAATAATCGCAATATGACTTTTTCACCAAACCATGCAGCACTAGACTGACTGTTTGAGTTTGGATCCAAAAATACTTGTCACGTGTTTCAAACCTGTCCTTGAGCAGAGGAAAACATGATGGTGACTAATAATATCAGGGGTATTTCCTTATTGACCTCACTTGAGAGAATTGTGATTTGGGAGATATCAGTAAAAGATCAAAGTGCATGAATTCCCAACCTGACTGTTTGTGGTGTGTATATAAAGAGCAGAGCAGCCTCCTCTCATCACTACATCACTGACCTACCTGATACCTGAAGAACAACAGCTGATATTTACCTGACAGGTAGGAGATCTGCTCTCTCTCACTACACGTTCAACTTCCTGTTTCCTGGTATTGTTGACTAGTAGAGAATGACAGTGTACTCTAGTGTTTTCTCTTCAGCTGCACAGTAAGAGACTCTCTACTCTGCATGCGTGTCATTGCAAACATTGACTGTTGTGTCCTTTCAGTCCAGACCTTCAACCTCTTCATTATCATCACCATCATCATCATGAAGACTCTCCTGGTCCTCTGCGTTCTCCTCAGTGTTGTTCCTCTTTGTCAGGGCTGCAGCAGGTGAGACTCAACGTTTCCCACCATTTGACCACATTTCCATCCAGTCTTGATGTTGCCGTGGTAACAATCAGCTGTATGGAGTGTTGGTGTTACGTTCAACACCGTCCTGTGTTTCTTCCTGTAGTTGAAGCAGTTCAAGCTCCACCAGGGGACTTGCATTACGATGCACAGCGTAAGTTGCTCTCACACAGAATATCACTGTGACAAATGTACCTTGTGTTGGTAACGGTAATCCAACATGAACGTTTGGAGCACAGATTTGAACACACCACACTCAGATTCTTTTCTTTCTCCCTCAGTGGCAGAAAATGAAGTAGCAGCTGCTCTTCCTCAAGGTAAAAAGGAAAACAGAGAAATGTACTCAGCGATCTCTGTCTTGATATATTCCAACATGTATTCCAACATGTTAGTGGTAAATTATTTCACCACAGGTTCAATATCTCAAGTGCCCCATTGGTTCTTCATTATGGAGAGATTATCATTGTTAAAATAGTTCACTTTTACCAACATGCATAAGAAATTATTCTCCATCAAATTTCTGTCTTCTTATTTATCTTCAACTTAAAATAAACATATCACCTTACAAAGATACTATATTGTTGTATTTATTTGAGTATTGACAATCTTCTTTCTTCTTTTCTTGTTTTTCCAGAGGAAGAGACTATGGCTGTTGATGCTGAGGAGGTGGCTTCAGCACCTGAAGGTTAATTACCTGTCTGTCTGTCTGTCTGTCTGTCTGTCTGTCTCTCTGTCTCTCTGTCTGTCTGTCTGTAGAAATCTGATCATATTAAGCTCCTTTATGCACCATCTACCTGCCAAATACTGATCCTGTGTTAATGTCTTTCCAGCTCTTTCCTTCCTGTGTCCCTCTGGTTGGGTCAGATACAAGAGCAGCTGTTATCTGTATGTGAGCTCTGGCAGATCCTGGACCAGTGCAGCGGTAATTCACTTAGTATTTTAATAAAAGTAAGAGGTAAAAGATTTAAAGATTTGTTGCTAGAGTCAAAGTGTGAGGTAAAGCTTGACGATACTGAAGTCAACAGAAGAGAGGCAGGATGTTCTAACACGACAAGAGCAGTGCAGAAACAACTTTTTAATTTCTCACCCTTGATCTTTGTTTGAAGCCCTCTTAATCCTGCTCTGTGTGTGTGTGTGTGTGTGTGTGTGTGTGTGTGTGTGTGTGTGTGTGTGTGTGTGTGTGTGTGTGTGTGTGTGTGTGTGTGTGTGTGTGTGTACCCTCTAGTCCTACTGTGCCAGTCTGGGAGCCTCCTTGGCGTCTGTCCACAACATTTGGGATTACAGTTTCCTCCAGGAGCTCACCAGGAATTCTGGACAGACTGTCGCCTGGATGGGAGGCTTCTACTTCCAGGTGAGGATGTATTATTATATATTATATAATAATACATGATCATTATTTAATATATCATCACCTCATAATACATCATCTAGTTGTAGAACTATAAATCATTAGATTTCTGTGTTAATCTGAATACCTGGAAGGGGGACTCTCCTTCTTATTAGGCTAAATTATGATCAACGCTAAAATATGATTGATTGTGAATTCCATTTTGATTGGAGAATTAGCTAACAAGGTGGAAAAGTGATTTTTTTCATGTCAGCAACAACAATGGACAGTGATTATTATCTACTGACTGTATCACTGTACAACATGCGGTCCCATTCAGCAGCGTATAGAGTAAGGCAGTAACACTGACAGGTCCCACGGGTGCCACCCATGCTAACAGATCAGTGTTTTCAGTTGCGTTGTTGTCCCACAACAGACTAAAATCATGTGTCTTCTGTCTGTGTCCAGACCTGGAGGTGGCTGGACCAAAGCAGGTTTGACTACAGTAACTGGAGCTCTCAGCATTCTGTGAGCAGCTACCAGTGCATGCACGTCAACGCCAGGGGTAAGACACAAGATTTCCACCTGGAACTGACATTATTTTCTCTATACATTCTCTATACATACATACATATTCTCTATAAGTGTATAACTGTCTTATGTGTGTCAAGGAAATCAACCAAACTGAGGTTGTTGAGAAAATAGCATTGCTTTTCCGTTTCTATAATTGTTCATCTCATGGTGATCACTGACTGGAGTTCACAGTCTACCATCTTTTCATGTACCACTACATCCCTGAATACTACGTTACAACAACTGACCTTTCTTTCAAAAGAAGGACTGAACTACAACCTACAGGAAGTGTGTTACCACTGGAAACTGCCTGCATGTGCTGTAGCCTACAAACAGTTCAGGACTAAGCTAACTGTTTAGCAGTTATTGTTCAGAGTGACCTCATGCTGATGTTCACATCACTACCATCTTCTGTTGCAGCCGGCTGGTCCAATAATAACTGTGCCACTGGATGGCCCTCCATCTGCATGAAGAACACCGATACCTGCTGATCATGATGACAGGATACAGTTGTGTACATGTTCCTATGGAGGTAGCAACAAGAATGAAAAGGGAAATATTTCTGTTAAAATAATGTCGGGTAATAATGTGTGATGTGGGAAAGCCTTCTGCTACAATCATACCAATCCATGTTGGAGGAAAGAGTTGATGGGTGTTGAAGTAGTCCCACAGTAGCTCTCAAATCTCAAGTGTCAACAGTGAGAAATTACACAAGTGTAGATTGCTTAATACTGTACATCTTTCTTGCTTATCCAAAATCAAAGTTGTAAAATAGCCAAATTAAATGTGTTGATGTAAATGCTTCTTTTTTTACTCTGAAAAACTTGTTTTACTGAAATATGATGTAATAAAAATATTGAAAGTGATAATCTGTGAGATTCTTGTTTTTCTTGATCTTGGCAACACCTTTGGTCATAAGCGGTGTTTGTTTTGGTGTTCTGCAGTCAATGTCGGCACTGGTCCATCATAATAATAAAGACCCTGAAAAGACACTGCAGCTAGTAAACGATAGAAAAACCTACCAGTCAAAAGAAATCGTCCCTTCTCATCTTGGAGTGCTTTTCTTCTTGGAGTGATTAATCTGCTTCTTTTTTCTTGGATTTTCTGTTGATGAAGTTTGAGTTTCTGTAGGTGGCGATCTTTTCTTTGTCTGTTCAGACATGGTGGCTATCGCTGCTCATGCTAACTACAAAGTTCGTCATCTGTTCATTCCAAAAGTAAAACGCATCACTTCCTGTGTTCCAGAGGAGTTTTCCCAGGAAAGACCTCCCAGATACTGGGTGTTTAGAACAGCAAATGGAAAAGCTTTGAAGAACTGACAAGAGGTTGGGTCACTGTGTTATATCAACCTGCACAAGTAGTTGAGTACAGGTTCCTGTAGATGGCTAGAATTATCTCAAATGTGAAAAATGACTTTTTGCAGCTCCAGAGCTGGGTGGTTAGTTACTTACATTGCATTGCAGCTAAACCTGACAGTCTTGACCATAACTTTGACAACATAGAATCCGACAAAATGTTCTCTACCACAATGAGTTGTTTTCCAATTAGACTTTGGGTTGTGACTTTGTTTATTCTGATGTTGATCCCAGGAGCAAGATTAATCTATATAATATGTAGGGAAGAAGCCAACTAGACCAATTGTAGACCATCTTCGGTGCAAGCCCGGCTCCTAGGGCAACTTGGCTCACTGCCTGAATAAACAAACAAAGTCATGGTTTGACTTCTCGAGGGAAGAGAGAGAGACCTTCTGGTAGTGACAGTAGGTCCAAAGACTGCATTCTTTTTTTGTTGGATTCTATGTTTATTCCTACCAATTTTCCAAACAAGGCTGCCAGCTTCTTTCTTTGACAGGACAGTCTGAAATAATTCATTGAATTACAGGAATAAGAAATCATAATAAAAAGATCAAATTTGAATAGGCTAAAAAGGTTTAGCAATCAATTTATCCAAGCAATCATGCAAAGATTGTCTCTCACCGCTCCTGTAACAGCCTCAACCATCAAATTGTGTGCCAGAAAAAAACTATTTGTTGATGTTGCTGGGGAGAAAGGCACTCCTTGTCTTGTTAACAAGTTTAGCCGAGTGATAGGCCGCCTGATACCTGTGTAATAAAATTTGTACAATAAACTAGCGGACGGGTATTTGAGCAGAGGATGCAGATAATGTAGCTGTTGTACCTCTAGCCAACCACGAGAGGGTGTGCTTACTCTATTACAAAAACCTCTAGAATAATAGAATAATACAGATCCAACACCTGACCCGTGTCAGGTTGTTGGTGTGAATGGGTTTACACAGGTCTGCTCACAAACTCTCAGCCATTCCTCAGTACGAAGAGGTCTGTGTTGAGGAGCCAGCAGCAGAGATAGAGGATGCAGACAAGGAAACTGTTGAAATTGCTGCCTCCGCCTCAAGGGTAGACATGCCAGAGCCAGTGCCTGAGTAGCTCATCCAATGTAATTAGAAATAATAGCCCCATAAATTGCGATTGAGGTGTTTTCTAAATGTTTAAAGTCACTGAATTGTGTTTGTTTGTGTGTGCATATGCAAAATTCAGTCTTCCAAACTGTCCATTTATGGAATTTATTGTTTAATTGGGTCAGAGACACGTCAACACATTACAGCCTTACACCTACTGACACATTGTACAGGACCTCACATGTAGGCCTATTGCAAAAGAGATGGTGCAGGAATACAGTAAGACAGTAAAGTATACAGAAACACTGTTGTTAACACTTTAAATTACAGCTCTGAATTTATATTATTACAATGCAATTACATCATTAAAAAAACAAAGTTTTATATTGTTGGTTCAGTTGCTACTGACAGGCTTATCGCTCTCTGGGACTTGGACTAGCAGTAGGTGGATCTCCTCACACAGATGAATGGGTGGCCGTTGTTGCAGTTGGCATTAGACCATCCTCTTGTGCCTGTTTTAAAAGAAAACACCGTCATGAGAACCAGAAGTTTCTGAATCATAACTAATATCTACTTACACTGAATACAAATATGAGGAGCTGTAATTTGAAGGGTTACCTGAGATGAGCAATATAAAATGAAAAATCTACACAAATCTCAACAAACATTTGATGGTCTGGTGTAGCTCACTGAGTAAAGCGTGGCACTACCACCACTAAGGAGAAGGGTTCAATTCACCCTGGATGAAAATGTCTGGTGTATTGATGAATGTCTCATCTGTTATATATATAAATATCAGTTTTATTTTATTTTCCTTACCTAAGCTGTTGAGATGCACACACTGGTTGCTGCTGGTGGAGGTCAGAGACCACCAGTTTTGATAGGAGTACTCGGTGTTGTCGTCCCACCTCCACTTTCCCTGAGGACAAACATGGGAGGAAGGAGATTCATGTGTTACAGCATGTCACAAAAATGGTGAATTTACTAACTCTACCTCAGCCCCCACCAGGCCTCTCTCTCTCTCTCTCTCTCACTCCATTAAAGGAAGGATCTATTGATGATTAAAATAATTTCTTGGTGTTACCTGGAAGTGGAATCCTCCCATCCAAGCACTGGGCTTTAAGTAGGTCCTGGCCAGCTGCTGCAGGAAGTTGTATTCCCATAAACTGTGGGCTGAAACCAGGTTGGCCTGATGTCCAGCACAGTAAGCCTGAAGAGAGAGAGAGAGAGAGAGAGAGAGAGAGAGAGAGAGAGAGAGAGAGAGAGAGAGAGAGAGAGAGAGAGAGAGAGAGAGAGAGAGAGAGAGAGAGAGAGAGAGAGAGAGAGAGAGAGGGAGAGGGAGAGAGAGAGATCAAGGGAACAAGGAGGGAGGGAGATATGGGTGGATTAGTGGTGTATCTCTGTAACTCAGAATAACTTCTTATGCTTGTACTCTTGTACTTATTTGTCGATTATCTTTATTTTTGTGCTGACATTACAAAAGGAACACAAACTAACTAACCGGAACCTGATCAACACAGCAAGCCCAATTCTCGGGCTTGTGTGGGTAAGTTTCATCTCTTGGTAGCCTCTCGGTAAGCAACACTACATTGCCCTAGCCACCATGGACTGGCAACATCATTGACATTAGTGACCATGTCATCGTTTGCACTGCAGCTACATCCGTGCCAGACGACCATTGGGACAAGCTTGGGGCTAAACCCAAGTCTCTGGCCTGGCCTTCAGCCGTCGTCATCCATGTGGGAGCTAACAATACCAAAAAAGTCATCCGTTTAAGAAACTTACTTCATGACGTCATGAACCTAATCGGCACCCTTCTGCAATCAGACTGTCGGTGCATTATCTCCGACCCACTGCCTTCTCCCCGCTTTGGGGACGTCAACTTCAGCCGCATCCGTCAACTTCATCCCTGGCTGTAAGGATACTGCTGCTCTCTCAACATACCCTTTGGACAATTTTACTACCTTCTGGAACAGCTCAGACAGTAGCCTACACTCAAATAAATATGGGTCATGTCTACTGGCCATGAACATAGAATTTAGGTTGATCTCCAGCAAGACATTCCACAAGTGATATTTGGTGAGTCCAATCCACACTATCAATGAATGCTAAAACATAGACCCTAACCCCGTCATTGCCCTGTAACATACAGGAATCTAAACGATGTATTACCAGTTCTGACTTCAAATATCAGACTACCACAAAACCAAGCGCTTTGAACATGAAATGTAAGAAATGCAAGAATGCAATACAAGAAATACTGCAATAATTTATGTCTTTTGAATACCTTGCTATATCTGTAAAATGTAATGCTCCAGTTCTACTCCTTACTGACTGAATGAGACCTTAACCTATGGCCACACTGGGTTACTCCGTGCTTGTACATCATAGCTAGTGATTCTCAAAGTCAAATCCAGACCTTCCAAACTGCAAACATTTTGAGTGTGAGCTTTATCTGTTGATGGCAAAGCCTCTTACCTCAGCTGAAGACCAGGTCATATGAGTGTCGACCATCAGGTAGCAGCTTCCCTCATATTTATCCCAGTTGGATGGACAGGAACCAAAACGCACTAACAACACAATGACAGAGAAATAACATGATAGAAAAAAAAAGAAAAGGAATGAACATTTTGTTGGTAGGTGGTAGGTTCATGGTGTCAATGTGACATTCAGTTGTATGATATTGGTATCAAAGGTAGTTTTCTCTTTACCATTTGCAGAATCTGTTTGAGGAGAGGAAGAGAGAGAGGGAGAAGAAAAGAGAGATGTGACAATGGCATTCAAATTTATCCATCAAATAATTGATCCTTCTATTTTGGAATCAAGAAATTGTGTCCGAGACATTTCATTGATTCAAAGATTACTTACTGGACTCTTCTTCCAGGTCTTGCACAGATTTAACTGAAACACATATTCAGACTGTTATCGTAAGCATTTGGAGTTTGATTTCCACTGTCTGGTGAATTAATGAATAATTGAATGAATGAATACAATTTGTCCATATAGATTGTAGGTATGGTCACACACATTTCTGGGGGTTTGACCTGAACTCACCAGGAATGTCTTCCTTCATGTCCTCTGCTGCCGCTTCCACTACAACACATGGGCAACAGTTACTGGGTGTGTTTGGAGCTGTCATTTCTTACAGCAGTCCAGCTACAGTATTACTGGGTTGAGTTAGTTGTTGTCTAGCTAGTTTGCTAGCCTTGCTAGCTAGCTAGATAGCTAATAGCAAACAAAACATCAACGTAACAATGTTATTGAATAATGGGGATCAGCATTATCTTATCATCGATCAAATGACATGAATATCAAAATGTATTTTTTCAACACTCAACATAATCAGTAAAGACGTGCAATACCACCCATTAAACTCTCTCATCTCGTCCTCTCATCCTTTATACATTGCTTGCAATGACACTAACCTGGAACCAAAGGTTCAACGTTCTCTTGCTTCATGACAACATCCTCCACTGGAACAACTGAAGGGAAAACACACAGGGAGGATTGACATCTAGCATAACCAGAGCAATAAGATCCATCTCATCTGCATTTACTCTGTTCTGTCAGGTAAGGCAGCAGTGAAGAGTCACATAGTCACGTTGGCATTCAGAGGCCAGAATGTTTCTGGTGGGTTCTTCCATGACAAGAATAGTACAATGTGTTAATGAGTCCTAAGGCAAGACTGTAAAATACAGATTGTTGAATGGATTATCACAAATCTGGAGCCAAAGTGGGTTACTACCCTGTTACTATCAGGTCCCAGTGCAACAAGAGCATAGAGACTTTTAATTTTGAGATAATTTACTCATCATGCTCAATAAGAAGGAAGTTTCAACAAATCAAAAAGATTGTTTTTAAAACAACAACAACCATCTCATGAATTCACGTGAGACAGTAAAATGGAACAACAATGTGTGATGGCTTTACTGTACCTGCTGCAGTCTGGACGAAGACAGCAACGCAGAGGAGAACGCAGAGGACCAGAACAGACTTCATGATGAAGATGATGATGGAGATGGAGAGGATGAACGTCTGGAAGAAGAGAAACAAACAGTCATTGATGAAGAAAGAGAAGCAAAAACAGAGAGAGACACACTGGGGGGAGAAGGAGAGACAGAAAGATGGAAGGAGAGGGAGAGAGAGAGAGATCGGAGGGGGAAGCGTCTACAACATAGAGAGCAGATCTCCTACCTGTCGTTCTTCGGGTATCAGGTAGGTCGGTGATGTAGTGATGAGAGGAGGCTGCTCTACTCTTTATATACACACCACAATCAGCAAGCATCATCAAACACTAATTCACGTGAGACAGTAAACCATGCCAGTAAGTCTTAAGTCATACCTTGACCATCATAGCTTAAACTTTAACAGGTGCTGAGTTGGCAGCTAGACAGGCACACACACACAAACACCCCCACCACACTTCCTTCAAATGTTAAAAGAAAAAAAGTTTAGTTTTATTCTCACTATATCCAAATCTATTTTCTCATCTGCTTTTTTTTCTGATATATGAATAAAGTTCTGAGATTTGAACTTGTGATGTTTCAAATACACAATCTTAATCTAATTAGGTACCAGAGCTTAAGCACTCTTCTTGGAACAGAAAATCTGATGTTTGACATCTTTCCTCCATGCCTTAAAGGAGCATTGAGCATTGAGTGTACCGTTCAGCTGAGTTGACGTCTTCCATTGATTTGAAAAGTACCATTGCGATGAAATCTAATTTTAGCATCCAGTCCAGATGTGAAATGCATGTTAATGTCAGGTGCAAAGAGGGCTAAAGAGTTAAAGGTCAGATTGTATGCACTTGTTAATATATCAAAGTCCCCAAATTTATGACATTTACAGTCAATATGAAACATACAATGCACCACATTTTTTGTTTTTTATCTATTTCCCAGAAAAGAGCAGGGTTGGGTTTTATCATTTTACAACAGCCTGCAAACGGTTCAAACAGTTATATCCTACTATTTCCCAAGTAGTTCTCCCGTTTACAACTTCTCTAACAACCTAACTGACCTGATAACTTACTGTGATGACCAAATGTGGAAAGAGTGGTGAATATTTTACTCAATTGTATAATGTATATGCTGTGGCAAACTGGGGCTGTGGGGAAAGGGCTACATTCCCAGCAGACACCAGCCCGGTGGCCATCTTGCCCCAGGTGAACTGCATTACGAAACAATATTGATAGTTAAGGTTAGTTCAGCTACTTTAACAGCTCACTGTAAAGTTAACACACATCACAGCATTGAAACTATTTTATTGGTTGCAATGTACATTGTATGCATTTGATCCTGTCCTCTTTGATTGTATTCAAATTTAAATATTTATAGTTATAATAGTTTTATGTTTTCCTGCTTTATGTCTCTGCTTTATTTTACCTAATGTGGGCGGGAATGAATGAAACGTCTTTTACTTTACGTTACGTGTTGCAATATAGGGGCATTTGAGGGGATACAGTAATTTTTACACACTGCAAAGCGCTTCACCATGCCAGTCTACACTTTGTTTCATTTTTGTTTCATCTACTTCCCCGTGAGATCACACGAGGCGATGCATTCAAGATCCCTCTGGCACGATAATCTTAGTAATATCCTCTAGTGTGTGATGCACGATTATTTTCAGATCTTGTAGTCTGTGCATGTTTGAGATTAGAGAGAAGAACATCTGAGTACCTTTGGCCAAAGGTCGATGATCGACTTCATCACATCTGCGGCCTCCCCTGGAAACCGTCACCTTATCGCGGTGGGGAGGTTTGTGTGCCCCTGTGATCCTGGGGGCTGTGTTGTCTGGAGCATATGCTCCTGGTAGGGCCACCCTAGGCAAATTGGTTCCAGGTGAGGGGACAGACAAAGAATGGTTCAAAAGGACCCTATGATACAGACACCAGAAGAATTAAAGACCTTGCCCGGAATAGGGAGACCGGGGCACGCGCCTGGTGCCAGGCCTGGGAGGGGAGCTCGTAGGCGAGCGTCTGGTGGCCTGACTTGCCGCGGAGCTCGGTCGGGCCCAGCCCGAAGAAGCCACGTGGGGCCGCCCCCCTGTGGGCCCACTACCTGCAAGGGGAGAAATAGGGGATGGGTGCGATGCCACACGGGTGGCAGGCAAAGGCAGAGGCCTTGGTGTACTGGACCTTGGCTACAGAAACTAGCTTTTGGTACGTGGAATGTCACCTCTGTGGGGGGGTGTTACGACCCCGGCTCTTGGGGAGCAACACAGGAGTCAAACCACAACCAATTGCGGACAAAAGTAATGTTTATTGCCCAAAAGAAAGACAAACCAAGGGTAACAAAGAAACCAAAGGTGAAGGCTGGTGGCATTGCAGCAGGCCCAAGCTGCAGTGTGAGAGAGAGTGGGTGGAGCTACCCTGAGCTCTTAAAGGCCTCCCAGCAGGTGCCAGGAATCAGGAGGGAAATAATGGGGAGGAGTCTGATCACCTGAAAAATTGGAGAGGTTAGCCTTGGACATTACAGGGGGAAGGAGCCAGAGCTTGTGCGAGAGGTTGAGCGATACCAACTAGATATAGTTGGGCTCACCTCCACGCATAGCGTTGGCTCTGGAACCAAACTCCTTGATAGGGATTGGACTCTCTCCTTTTCTGGAGTCACCCAGGGTGAGAGGCGTCGGGCGGGAGTGGGGATACTCACAAGCCCCCGGCTGAACGCTACTGTGTTGGAGTTTGCCCCGGTGGACGAGAGGGTCGCCTCTCTGCGGCTGAGGATTGCGGAGGGGAAAGCTCTGACTGTCGTTTGTGCTTATGCACCTAATGGCAGGTCAGAGTACCCGGCCTTCTTGGAGACCGTGGATGGGGTCCTAGAGGGGGCACCATCTGGGGACTCTATAGTCCTACTGGGGGACTTCAACGCTCACGTGGGTGACAATGGAGAAACCTGGAGGGGAGTGATTGGGAGGAACGGCCTGCCTGATCTGAACCCATGCAGTGTTTTGTTGTTGGACTTCTGTGCGAAGCATTGATTAGCCATAACAAACACCATGTTCGAGCATAAGGTTGCTCATGAGTGTACTTGGTACCAGAGTACCTTAGGCCAAAGGTCGATGATCGACTTTGTAGTCGTTTCATCAGATCTGCGGCCACATGTCTTGGACACTCGGGTGAAGAGAGGTGCAGAGCTGTCAACTGATCACCACCTGGTGGCGAGTTGGATCAGATGGCGGGCCATCTGATGTTCAACTCACACCTCTGAAGGAACTTCTCACGTGTCCCGGAGGAGGAGGGGGACATGGAGTCCGAATGGACCACGTTCAAATCCACCATCGTTGATGTGGCTGCTCGGAGTTGCGGCCTGAAGGCTGTCGGTGCCTGTTGCGGCGGCAACCCTAGAACCCGGTGGTGGACACTAGTGGTGAGGGAAGCTGTCAGGTTGAAGAAGGAGTGCTTTCAGGCCTGATTGGCCAGGGGGACTCCTGATTCAGCTGAGAGGTACCGGCGGGCGCAGAGGGCAGCGGCTTTGGCAGTGGCAGAGGTGAAAAAATGGGCATGGGAGGAGTTCGGAGAAGCCATGGAGAAGGACTTTAGGTCGGCCTCAAAGAGATTCTGGCAAACCGTTCGGCGCCTTAGGAGGGGGAAGCAGGGGCCCACCCAAGCTGTTTTCAGTAAGGGTGGGGAGGTGCTGACCTCGGCTGGGGCTATAGTCGAGCGGTGGAAGGAGCACTTTTAGGAACTCCTAAACCCAATGGACACACCCTCCATGGGGGAGGCAGGGCCTGAAGATTCCGGGGGGTTGTTGCCCATCGCACTGGGGGAAGTCACTGAGGTAGTCAAAAAACTCTGCAGTGGCAAAGCCCCAGGAGTGGACGAGATTCACCCGGAAATGCTAAAGGTCCTGGATGTTGTAGGGCTGTCGTGGCTGACACGCCATTTCAATGTCGCATGGAGGTCAGGAACAGTGCCTAAGGAGTGGTAGACAGGGGTGGTGGTTCCCATTTTTAAAAAGGGGGACCGGAGGGTGTGCTCCAACTACCGGGGAGTCACACTGCTCAGCCTCCCTGGGAAAGCCTATTCCAGGATGCTGGAAAGGAGAGTGCGACCAATTGTCGAACCTCAGATTCAGGAGGAACAAGGCGGATTCCGTCCTGGCCGTGGAACAGTGGACAACTCTTTACCCTTGCAAGGATTTTGGAGGGGGCATGGGAGTTTGCTCATCCAGTCTTCATGTGTTTTGTGGACTTGGAGAAGGCTTACGATTGTGTCCCTCGAGATATCCTGTGGGGGGGTGGTTCCATCTCTGTACAACAAAAGCGAGAGTTGTGTCCGCATTCTCAGCACTAAGTCAAGCTCGTTCCCAGTGTGTGTTGGCCTCTGCCAGGGCTGTCCCTTGTCACCTATCCTGTTTGTGATTTTCATGGACAGGATTTCAAGGCACAGCCAGGGTGTGGAGGGTGTCCAGTTCGGTGACCTCAGGATAGCATCTCTGCTTTTTGCGGATGATGTAGTCCTGATGGCTTCATCGAGCTGTGAACTCCAGCACGCACTGGGGTGGTTTGCAGCTGAGTGTGAAGCGGCCGAGATGAGAGTCAGCACCTCCAAGTCTGAGGCCATGGTGCTCTGCAGGACAGCGGTAGATTGTCCCCTCCGGGTGGGGAGTGAGTCTTTGCCCCAAGTGAAGGGTCTTGTTCACGAGTGAGGGTAAAATGGAGCATGAGATTGACAGGCGGATCGGTTCAGCGAGTGCAGTTTTGCGGTCATTGTACCGGACTGTCGTGGTGAAGAGGGAGCTGAGCCTGAAGGCGAAGCTCTCAATTTACCAGTCAATCTTTGTTCCAACCCTCACCTATGGCCACGAGCTCTGAGTAGTGACCGAAAGGACAAGATTGCGAATATAAGCGGCCGAAATGAGTTTCCTTCGTAGGATATCTGGACTCACCCTTAGGGACAGGGTGAGGAGCTCGGATGTCCGGGGGGGACTCGGAGTAGAGCCGCTTCTCCTTCGCGTGGAGAGGAGCCAGTTGAGGTGGTTCAGGCATCTGGTCAGGATGCCTCCTGGACGCCTCCCTGTGGAGGTATTCAGGGCACGTCCAATGGAGAGGAGGCAGACCCAGGACCCGGGGGAGGGATTATATATCCTGCTTGGCCTGGGATCGCCTTGGGATCCCCCAGCATGAGCTGGTGACTGTGGCTGGGGAAGGGGATGTCTGGAACACTCTGCTGAGCCTGCTGCCACCGCGACCCGGATCCGGATAAGCGGTCAAAAATGGATGGATGGATGGATGGACATCTGTGAAGATTCTCCTCATGCGCGTGATGCAACCCGATTTCAAAATCGGTTAGGATTTTAAAACTTGTGCTATGAGCCCAGCTTAAGAGATTTTGATTCATGTCGATAACTTTTAACCAGCCATTCTGCGCATTCTACCTGCCTGCCTGCCAACCTGCCAACCCGTTCATCCACCACCTACCTGCCCTGCCTGCCGTGTCCTCTGCCTGTCTCCCTGCTTTGCCCTGCACCTACCCTACTCTCCAGTTCTCCCCGAATAAACTGTCTTTTGTTTGTTCTACCTCTGAGTCTGAGTCTTGCGTTTGGGTCCGTCCAGTGATCATTACAACTTTAAGTTTGAATCGGAACTATGTTAAATTTATGATGTTTTCTGCTAAATGACTGTAATGTAAATGTAATGTAATGATTAAAGGTCAGTGTTGTTTGTTGAATCCTGCCTTCTGTGTGATCTGTGCCATGCATCTGCCCTCAGAATGGGCTTGTGACACCTGCCATAATGCATTTACACCGTGGTCTGTGAGAATATTTGATTCAGGTCAGTGCTGGGACCATTTTATTGCACTTCTGCAGTAAGAGTGCTGAGATTTCTGTCTTTTTTGTGATCAAATGTTTTTTCAGATTACAATCATATAAGAACACAGGTATACAATACACATTTTGTCAACAGAGGATATACAGTAAAAGGTGAGTTAGGCAATACACCTTGAGCCTTAAGAGCAGTTCTAAGTAAGAGAAAAAAAGATGTGCTTTGTAACTTAAAAAAAGACTTAATATCTTGGAATGAACGCATTCCATTTCCATCACTCCACTGAGGAAATCCTATAGGTAGTTAGGTAGTAATCTTGAATCATAGAAAATAGGGGAATTTAAATGCCATTGACACAGTTGAGCGCCAAGTAGTAGTACTGTTGGATGGACTTTGTTTACCTCTAGAGCGCGCCAAGAAACGATAGATGTGCAATCAAACCACATAACTAGTGAACACAGGCTAAAACAAACACGCTTATGACCAAAGGTGTTGACAAGATCAAGAAAAACAAGAATCTCACAGATTATCACTTTCACTATTTTTATTACAACATATTTCAGTAAAACAAGTAGAGTAAAAAAAAAAGCATTTCCATCAAACACATTTAATTTGTTCATGTTACAACTTTGATTCACTTCAAACATCTAGTGAGGCCATGTTACAGTCAGGTTGGGAATTCATGCACTCTGATTTTTTACTGATATCTCTCAAATCGGAATTCTCTCAAGTGAGGTCAATAAGGAAAAACCCCTGATATTATTAGTCACCATCATGTTTTCCTCTGCTCAAGGACAGGTTTGAAACACGTGACAAGTATGTTTGGATCCAAACTCAAACACAGTTCAGTCTAGTGCTGCATGATTTGGTGAAAAAGTCATATTGCTCCTCTCCTTTCCATTATCCTGGTGTCCACACACAGTCAGCATAGTTGGCTCCTTCTACCTTCAGGAGAAAACATTTTCACACACACACACACACACACACACACACACACACACACACACACACACACACACACACACACACACACACACACACACACACACACACACACACACACACACACACAAGAATAAAAGTATTCTTGACTATCAAAATTGCACTAAAGCTAATAAGCTTATTTGTCACTGATATGCACTAACTTGTTGTATTTTTTATATAACCTTGTCATGATACAACAAGGGGAACCCAAATGCAAACTCTGACTCAGAGTATGGAAATAAGGTGATTGGGGGAATCAGGGGGGAAAGACGGGAGTGGAGGAATGATCCAGGAGGCGAGAGCGGGGTAGAACGTGGCTGGCAAGGCAGGCAGAAGATGAACAGGCAAGTAGACAGGCAGAGTGTTGAGCAGGCAGGCCGCAGGCTGACAGACAGGTAGGGAGATGAACAGATTGGCTGGGTAACGAGTAGTGATCCTGGGGCACAGGGAGAACAGGGTTAACAAGACGTCGAGAAACAAGAAAATAGCTACAATACACAATCCTAGGAGGCGGGACCGTGCGCTGACCATAGTGGCTGAATCAACGATCTGGCGATCAATGACTGGAGAACCAGGGAAGATATACTGCAGGGCTTGATGAGTTGATGGAAGTCAGGTGTGTAGACTGGCGCCAGGAGAGTGAATGGAGTGCCACGCCCACCACTCACACACACAGAGAGACAGAGACGTACTGGAAACACAAGGGGGAGGGAGAACACAAGAAACAAAAGGAAACTGGAGGCACGGCACTGTTGTGTTGTAGCAACCAGTGATTATTTCTCTATATGGAAATATCTTTGATTATTAATTCATTTTACTTTATTAATGACTTTATTATTACTAAGTATTTAAAAGCCACAGGATATATAAGGCATAACAAATAAAACTGAAGAACTTCCTGAAATACCACAAAGAGGAAAACCAACAACTTAATGCAATTAATACAGTAATCTCGACTGTGTGTGTGTGTGTGTGTGTGTGTGTGTGTGTGTGTGTGTGTGTGTGTGTGTGTGTGTGGTCCTTCTCAGTAGGAGTGGTTCAGACAATAAGGAAATACTGATAATATCGAACATGTTTGAACACATTTTATTGTCTAACTGATGTAAGGTTTGTTTATATTCCAGCACAGTGCAGGCTGTCGGTGAACCACATTGAAAACATGTGATACTTGATGATGATGAAACAATGAAGTGTGTGAAGAACACGTATGATTGGATTTGGTTGAGTTGGTCACCCAACAGTACTGGGATGAATCACAGATTTGCTCTCCAAGACGTATTGAAGCAGAACACATAGTATTTTTGGGCCAACAGCACATTTTGCCTCTTTCCCATTTCTAGCACTAAAAAGGCGTGCAGACCTCCACACCACCAGAGGCCTATTAGACTACTGTACCATTGCACACAACTGCAGTAAAGTAGTGAACTGCTTCACTACTCTACTCTCTGCCCTGCTTTGGTTCTTATTGTCATTCTCACATGGCACTGTGTATACAAACATACTTTTCACGTTTCAATGAGGCGTGGGTGATGTGCACATTGAAACGTGATTATAGATAATATCTTCAATAGAAAGTTCCTTATTGCCCAAACAAGACATGAATGTGATAATAACGTTGATAAGGCGACATGTTTTTGAGGGATCATGCCTGTTGGAGACTTCCATTACTTGTTGTTAGGGGAAAGAGAGCAATAGCTCAGGCTGGAAGTTGTTGATGTTTTTTAAATGAGATTAGTCCCCGAGGGGAAATTGCAGTTATGAAGCAGAGGGTGTATAAAGCAAGAGAGAAGCACACGACACTATACAGTAAAGAAGTACTGAAAAAAAGGTTAGATTTGTGACGGCCTCAGCAGTGCCTCCAGTTTCCTTTTGTTTCTTGTGTTCTCCCTCCCCCTTGTGTTTCCAGTGCGTCTCTGTCTCTCTGTGTGTGTGAGTGGTGGGCGTGGCACTCCATTCACTCTCCTGGTGCCAGTCTACACACCTGACTTCCATCAACTCATCAAGCCCTGCAGTATATCTTCCCTGGTTCTCCAGTCATTGATCGCCAGATCGTTGATTCAGCCACTGTGGTCAGCTCATGGTCCCGCCTCCTAGGATTGTGTATTTTAGCTATTTTCTTGTTTCTCGACGTCTTGTTAACCCTGTTCTCCCCAATAAAATGGTCCCAACACTGACCTGAATCAAATATTCTCACAGACCACGGTGTAAATGCATTATGGCAGGTGTCACAAGCCCATTCTGAGGGCAGATGCATGGCACAGATCACACAGAAGGCAGGATTCAATGAAAAACACTGACCTTTAATCATTACATTACATTTACATTACAGTCATTTAGCAGAAAACATAAATTTAACATAGCTCCGATTACAACTTAAAGTTATCTACAGGAATCAAAATCTCCCAGGAAGTCCTTCAGCAGCCTCCCTGGCTGCTCTCTAGCTGCTCTACTCTTAAACTGGGCTCATAACACAAGTTTTAAAATCCTAACCGATTTTGAAATCGGGTTGCATCACGCACATGAGGAGAATCTTCACAGATGTTCTTCTCTCTAATCTCAAACATGCACAGACTAGATCTGAAAATAATGGTGCATCACACACTAGAGGATATTACTAAAATTATCGTGCCAGAGGGATCTTGAATGCATCGCCTCGCGTGATCTCACGGGGAAGTAGATGTAAACAAAATGTAGACTGGCATGGTGAAGCGCTTTGCAGTGTGTAAGAATGACTGTATCCCCTCAAATGCCCCTATATTGCAACACGTAACGTAAAGTAAAAGACGTTTCATTCATTCCTGCATTAGGTAAAATTAAGCAGAGACATAAAGCAGGCAAACATAAAACGGGAAGAATATTTACATTTTAATCCAATCAAAGAGGACAGAATCAAATGCATGCAATGTACATTGCAATCAGTAAAATTGTTTCAATGCTGTGATGTGTGTTACCTTGTTTACAGTGAGCCGTTAAACTAGCTGAACTAACCTTAACTATCAATATTGTCTCGTAATGCAGTTCACCTGGGGCAAGATGGCCACCTGGCTGGTGTCTGCTGGGAATGTAGCCCTTTCCCCACAGCCCCAGTTTGCCACAGCATATACATTATACAACTGAGTAAAATATTCACCACTCTTTCCATATTCGGTCATCACAGTAAGTCATAATTGTCATAAGTGATAATGCTAATACTGCTGTCAAGGTCAGTTAGGTTGTTAGAGAAGTTGTAAACGCCCGGGAGAACTACTTGGGAAATAGTAGGATATAACTGTTTGAACCATTTGCAGGGTGTTGTAAAATTATAAAACCCAACCCTGCTCTTTTCTGGGAAATAGATAAAAAACAAAAATGTGGTTTCATATTGACTGTAAATGTCATAAATTTGGGGACATTGATATATTTACAAGTGCATACAATCTGACCTTTAACTCTTTAGCCCTCTTTGCACCTGACATTAACATGCATTTCACATCTGGATTGGATACTAAAATTAGATTTCATCGCAATGGTACTTTTCAAATTAATGGAAGACGTCAACTCAGCTGAATGGTACACCATTGATTGCTCAATGCCCCTTTAATGCATGGAGGAAAGGTGTCAAACATCAGATTTTCTGTTCCAAGAAGAGTGCTTAAGCTCTGGTACCTAATTAGATTAAGGCCCATGCAATGTATTTGAAACATCACAAGTTCAAATCTCAAATTCATATATCAGAAAAAAAAGCAGATGAGAAAATAGATTTGGATATAGTGAGAATAAAACGAAACTTTTTTCTTTTAACATTTGAAGGAAGTGTGGTGGGGGTGTTTGTGTGTGTGTGCCTGTCTAGCTGCCAACTCAGCACCTGTTAAAGTTTAAGCTATGATGGTCAAGGTATGACTTAAGACTTACTGGCATGGTTTACTGTCTCACGTGAATTAGTGTTTGATGATGCTTGCTGATTGTGGTGTGTATATAAAGAGCAGAGCAGCCTCCTCTCATCACTACATCACCGACCTACCTGATACCTGAAGAACGACAGGTAGGAGATCTGCTCTCTATGTTGTAGACGCTTCCCCCTCCGATCTCTCTCTCTCTCCCTCTCCTTCCATCTTTCTGTCTCTCCTTCTCCCCCCAGTGTGTCTCTCTCTGTTTCTTCTTCTCTTTCTTCATCAATGACTGTTTGTTTCTCTTCTTCCAGACGTTCATCCTCTCCATCTCCATCATCATCTTCATCATGAAGTCTGTTCTGGTCCTCTGCGTTCTCCTCTGCGTTGCTGTCTTCGTCCAGACTGCAGCAGGTACAGTAAAGCCATCACACATTGTTGTTCCATTTTACTGTCTCACGTGAATTTATGAGATGGTTGTTGTTGTTTTAAAAACAATCTTTTTGATTTGTTGAAACTTCCTTCTTATTCAGCATGATGAGTAAATTATCTCAAAATTAAAAGTCTCTATGCTCTTGTTACAATGGGACCTGATAGTAACAGGATAGTAACCCGCTTTGGGTCCAGATTTGTGATAATCCATTCACCAATCTGTATTCTACAGTCTTGCCTTAGGACTCATTAACACATTGTACTATTCTTGTCATGGAAGAACCCACCAGAAACATTCCTGGCTCTGAATGCCAACGTGACTATGTGACTCTTCACTGCTGCCTAACCTGACAGAACAGAGTAAATGCAGATGAGATGGATCTTATTGCTCTGGTTATGCTAGATGTCAATCCTCCCTGTGTGTTTTCCCTTCAGTCGTTCCAGTGGAGGATGTTGTCATGAAGCAAGAGAACGTTGAACCTTTGGTTCCAGGTTAGTGCCATTTGAAATGTCTACCATCACTACAAAAGAAGTTTGCTTTATAGTTTTCACTAAATTTGCGGATTTCACAAGAAAAAGATATAGTCAAGATTAGACAAGATAAGACTGTTGCTCCATTCAATTAACAAAACTTTCACTCAAAACTGCCATTAAAAATACATGAATTCTGTATGTTCTACTTTTTACGAGAAAATTATGACTTCACTTTTGCTTTTCTTGTGAAATGCAAAATGGTGATGGTGTTTTGTATAATGTAAAATGTAATAATTTCTGTAATCCCTCAATTAATATTTCTACCCTCAGGTAGAGGTGCTTTACTGGAATCTTAATTAAATAGAAGTAAAATTTCAGTTAAGTATTTGAAATGTACTCAGGGTAATAGTTGCTTCATGAAAACATTGTTACATATGATCTTTCCCAAGCAATGTATAAAGGATGAGAGGACGAGATGAGAGAGTTTAATGGGTGGTATTGTACCTCTTTACTGATTATGTTGAGTGTTGAAAAAATACATTTTGATATTCATGTCATTTGATCGATGGTAAGATAATGCTGATCCCCATTATTCAATAACATTGCTACATTGATGTTTTGTTTGCTATTAGCTAGCTAGCTAGCTAGCAAGGCTAGCAAACTAGCTAGACAACAACTAACTCAACCCAGTAATACTGTAGCTGGACTGCTGTAACAAATGACAGCTCCAAACACACCCAGTAACTGTTGCCCATGTGTTGTAGTGGAAGCGGCAGCAGAGGACATGAAGGAAGACATTCCTGGTGATCAG
>JAXDDW010000331.1:0-49677 GCA_034670385.1 Hoplostethus mediterraneus | reverse complement strand
TGGGAAAGAGGAGAAAGAGAGAGAGGGGAAGAGTGGAGAATTCCCCATATAGATTTAAATGGTCTTCTTTATGTGTTGGTGGGATGCTCGCCTGTCACCGTGGTGATGGGCTTGGAGACGAGCTGGTTGCCAAGGGCAGCGGGCTGAGACTCCATGCTGTGCAGATACTCGGCCATGACGGGGATATGGGCAAAGTACCTCTTGGTCAGTGTGCTTGTGTTTCACACTACGGATGAATGCCGCGCCGTACGCCTGCAGGCGGAAACGTAAGATTCAACCGTCACATACAGGACACTCACTTCCTGTCACTGGAATCCAGTTCACCAGCCGCTTTCAATACTTCACTATCTCACTACTTCACTATCTCACTACTTCACTATCTCACTACTTCATTACTTCACTACTGTACTATCTCACTACTTCAGTATCTCACTACTTCATTACTTTACTATCTTACTACTTCACTATCTCACTACTTCACTACTTTACTATCTCACTACTTCACTACTGTACTATCTCACTACTTTACTATCTCACTACTTCACTATCTCACTACCTCACTACTTCACTACGTTACTATCTCAATACTTCACTATCTCACTACAATACTTCACTATCTCACTACTTCAATACTTCACCATCTCACTACTTCACTCTCTCACTACTTCACCATCTCACTTCACTATCTCGCTACTTCACTATTCCACTACTTCACTATTCCACTACTTCACTATTCCACTACTTCACTATCTCACTACTTCAACATCTCACTACTTCACTATCTCACTACTTCACTCTTTATGTGTTTTCTTTAGTTTCGTCTCAACACAGATCATGTAGAGAATCAGGGATGTGATCAGGACAACACAACAACACAAAGCAGGAAAAAGGCTTGAAAAATAAAGTCTCTGTTAGAAATAAAGAAACAGGAATCCTGAACAGATCATAATAACTCAGGTTATCATGAACATACGTATGGGTGTTCCACAGATACGTGTTGTCCCAGAACCACACATTCCTTTTTCAGGGTGCGCTTTGTCTTCCTGAAGTAACTGGATTGAATGTGAATGGAGTCCAATCCTGGTGGTGAAATCCCTCCAGGCTGGTGTTCAATACAAGATACACACATCCCTGATTCATATTAAAGGCTTGATGTACTGGATGCTCTTGAGTAGATATGATATTGAATGGGACTGAAGTTGAAATTCACCATCACCATCATCATCATCAGCGGTAAGCATGGATTTTAACAGAATCAATGACTGGGTGATTGACTGGATTCACAGTAAACATTTCAATGAGAAAGAGAACTTTTGTATCTGTGTGTATCTGAGCTTCTTCCTTCATAAGGCAAAACAAGACCACGTTAACGCGCTAGTTAGCTGCAGAGACCAACTACAAATGACTAACAACAGATTACATTGCACTGTGGGACAAGCAGATACATTTAACATGGATTTTCTTCCTAAATCAAATCAAATCAAATGTAAAACACTGACCTCTGCTCCCTTCATGGGCTGGTGAAAAAGACAGGAGCAAAATAAAGAAATGAGGCTAAAGGAGAGGAGAGGAGAAAAGATGAAGGGAGAAGGAAGAGAGGAGGTTTTAAATTCCATGTCTGGACTGAGAATAGAGGGTTAGACCGATATATGGGGCCGATATTTCCTACCGACCCACAGTAAATTACAACAATTTAATTGAAATTAGACCCACGCATACTGCCATTAACATTAAAAACAATTCTGGCAGTATTGCACGCCTCGCTGTGGGCTTCATCAATATAAGATCATTGTCAACAAAAGCGCTGCTGATCAATGATTTGATTACTGAACATAATTTAGATATGATGGGTCTCTGTGAAACCTGGCTAAAGCCAAATGAGTCTCTGCCTCTAATTGAAGCCTCTCCTCCAAACTTTCTTAGTTCTCAGGTTGCCCGGGAGACGAAAAAAGGAGGGGGTGTTGCCCTGATATTTAACCCTATCCTTAGTCTTACTCCCAACACGAGCAACAAATTTACATCCTTTGAAGTCCTGACCCTGCACCATACAGCTACGAATCTCCCGTCATTCTACCTAGCAGTACTTTACCGACCACCTGGGCCCTATTCACTCTTCTTAGAAGAGTTCTCCAATTTCATTTCAGACTTAGTGACCCGAGCTGATAACATTCTCATTATCGGTGATTTTAACATTCATCTGAATAATCCCACCGACCCCCTCAGTAAGGCCTTCCTAGATCTTATTGATACTTGCGGCCTCACTCAATTTGTTAATGAACCAACCCACCATGGCGGCAACACCCTTGACCTGGTTCTGACCCGTGGCATTCCTGTTTCTGCTTTAGTGGTCTCCTCTTATGTGCCTGCCCTATCTGATCACTATCTCATTAAATTTGAAATCGAATTGATCGTCCCACGCCAAAAGCGTGAAGATACTTATATTAGCCGTCGTATTAATGCCACTACGGCCTCATTACTATCTGAAAAACTACCCAGTTTTCTCGCACCACTCTCTGGTCATGTTGGCTCGCTCGACAATTTCACCAACAAACTAAACGCTAGCCTTACCAACGCGCTTGACTCAATCGCCCCGTTAGTCACTAGAAAACACCACGCTAGGAGGTTTGCACCGTGGTTTACTAACGACACTCGAGCACTTAAACAAGCCTGTAGAAAACTAGAGCGTAAATGGCGATTGACCAAACTTGAAGTCTTCCGGCTTGCCTGGAATGATAGCCTGCTAAATTATAAATGTGCACTCTCGTCAGCCAAAACTGCACACCTCTCTAGGTTAATCAGTGCAAATAAAAACAACCCAAAGTTTCTATTCGACACTGTTACTAAACTAACACGGAATCCCTCCCCCTCTGATAGCGTTCTGTTTTCTCCAAATGATTTCATGTCCTTTTTTAGTCAGAAAATCACGCTGATTAGAGATGAGATCACCAGTACACTCTCTACTGGTGGTGCCGTCGCACCCCTGAGAAGTCCACTTGGTGTTTCCCAAACTGAATCTCTTTTCTCACAGTTTGAGTTAGTTTCCTTAGACTCTCTCACCAAGCTAACTCTGTCTTCAAAACCCACGACCTGCATGCTAGACCCTCTGCCTGCTAAACTGCTTAAAGAAGTTTTTCCTATCCTAGGACCCTCCATTCTTTATATGATCAATCAGTCGCTCTCCACTGGCACTGTGCCCTCTGCCTTTAAAGCGGCCGTGATCAAGCCACTACTGAAAAAACCGAACCTTGACCCCGAAGTACTCCAGAACTATAGACCAATCTCTAATCTGCCGTTCCTCTCCAAATTACTTGAACGAACAGTAGCGAGTCAACTTACAGACTTTCTGTCAAAAAATAACCTACTTGATCCCTTCCAATCGGGTTTTAGATCCTTTCACTCGACCGAAACTGCACTTACGCGAGTGGTAAATGACCTTCTGTTAGCTATAGACTCCAACTCAACCTCAGCACTATTGCTACTTGACTTGAGCGCAGCCTTTGACACAATTGATCATACGATACTCTTGAACCGCCTTGAACATTATATTGGTATCCGGGGATCAGCCCTTTCTTGGTTTAGGTCTTACCTACTTGATAGATCACATCGCGTCTTTTACAACAACATGACCTCAGAGTGTTGCAATATGGACTTTGGTGTCCCGCAAGGCTCTGTCCTAGGACCACTGCTATTCTCTATCTATATGCTACCACTTGGTGGCATCATTCGCAAATTTGGAATTAACTTCCATTGCTACGCCGATGACACCCAAATTTACATACCAGTCAAACCAACCGATAACACCCAATTCCAAAAACTAGAGGCCTGCCTATCAGAGGTCAAATATTGGATGTCCCTAAACTTCCTACTTCTTAATGGCAACAAAACTGAGATGCTAATTGTGGGACCAGCTAGACATAGACACTTATTTGAGAATACTACTCTCAATTTTGATAGTTGTGTAATCTCCCAGAGCCCACACGTTAAAAATCTTGGGGTAAAATTCGACCCTACCCTCTCATTCGAGTTGCACATTAAGGAGATCACTAAAACAGCGTTTTATCATCTTCGTAATATTGCCAAAATTCGACCCATGCTAACAGAGGCAGACGCAGAAATTTTAGTACATGCCTTCGTATCATCCAGAATCGATTATTGCAATGCCCTTTTTTCAGGCTTACCTACTGGGCGAACTAAAAAATTACAATTGGTTCAGAATGCTGCTGCCAGAATCCTGACCAAAACTAGGAAATTCGACCATATAACTCCCATTCTATCCTCATTACACTGGCTACCAATTCAAGCCAGATGTGACTTTAAGGTGCTTTTACTTGCATATAAATCATTACACGGGATGGCACCGTCCTATTTATCCGATTTGATTATACCATACAAACCGCCACGTGCCCTTAGATCTCAGAACGTTGGCTACCTGTCTATCCCAGCAGTCAAAAAGAAAACTGCAGGTAACAGAGCCTTTTCTTACCGGGCTCCATATCTATGGAACAGTCTGCCTGCCTCAGTCAGAGAGGCAGGCTCTATCGACGTCTTTAAATCAAGGCTAAAAACCCATTTATTCTCTCTGTCATTTGACCAGCCCTGAGGGAGTGGCCCAGTCTCGTCTCAGAGTAAGGCTAGCCTAGTAAGGCTAGTCTAGTAAGGCTAGGCTCAGTCTCTTCTCAGAGTAAGGCTAGACCAGTTAGCTTATCCTAGCTAGGGTCCTGCCGATGGATATTAGCATCCTGCCTGCATGTCCTATTGTTCTGGTCTACTTGCTGCTGTCCACTGACGCTGGTCATGTTTGTCTGTGTGAGCGCGTGTGTGTGTATGGGTGTGTGTGGGTGAGTCTCCGATCTGTTCCAGGCTGCAGCCCGGCAGAGTTGGCGTCTGCGTGGTCCCGCCTCCTAGGACGATGCTGACTGAGCGGGCGTTGCGTTCTCCTATCTGGGCAGAGTTGGCGTCTGCATGGTCCCCTAGTCCTATGATGACGTCGACTGAGTTGCCGTTGCTGTGATGCCCCATCAGATGTGGATGTCCCACCAAAATGAACTTTCATATATTGTGTATACTCTGTTTGCCCAAACACGGCATCTATTGCACGCCCAACCGTCCTGGTAGGGGGATCCCTCTCTGAGTAGCCCCTCCCAAGGTTTCTCCCACTTTTCCAATAAGGTTTTTGTGGGAGTTTTTCCTTGTCCTCTGTGAGGGTCTAAGGCTGGGGGATGTCGTGTACTAATCATTTATTATTTTCACATGTTGGGCATTGTGAAGCCCTTAGGGACTGTAACGGTGATTAAGGGCTATACAAATAAATGTGATTTGATTTGATTTGATTTGATTTGATAAGGCCTCAAATCCTGGCCTCACTAGTTTACTCTGCAACACTCAGGCTCATGTTTATGACACATGTCTGTGGCAACAGAGCATCAGTACAACCAGAAACAGAATGATAAATGATAAATTCTCGTATTGTGTACAAATTTACTTTCACATTCCCCCCTTTTTATCATTTAACAGGCTGTCTTCAAGAGATACATTAATATACCACAAGTATTATAATAAGTACATATGACATCGCATAGAGATATAGAGTGAACGCAAAACTTAAAAAAATAGGACATAAAACAATCCTAAATGGTTAAAATATACCGAAACTAATTATTCATATGACTATATGTACACTGGGCAAAACCTCAGGGCATAATAAGGAATATAAAATGAGGAAAAATCCCAAGTGCATAATTCATTCAAAATTTATAACAAGGCAATTGATTCATCCCACACGTGGTATATCTTTCAATATTCAAAGAATAAGAAAACACATACAATAATACAAGTGTCAGTATAATAAGAGCTGAAATAATATAATAACAGTATAATAACAGTTTAATTCTTCTCGTGTCCTCTTCTATCGTCCTCTTCGCCTTAGATAAACATTATTATGGCTTAGTCAAAGGCCGGGCGCTGCTCCCTTGATGGCAAGCAGGGCAGCAGTTACCAGCACCGTGACCCATGCTCACATATCCACAAAATCTTCATCCAGGTAGAATTGCAATTGCTCAAGGTAGTTCTCATTATCAATGACCTCACATTTACCATCAACAGAATGCAATCGCATATTAAGTAAAGGAACTTCCACACTAGGCTGCATCATTACAGCGGTCAATGAGGTAGTAACAAACCTATGAATCATAGCTTTGATACAACTTAAAGCACACATAGCTATCAAGAAAAATAACACTATTGTACCAACAACAGGCAACACTAACTGTATCAATGCACCTCCCCAGGATCCAAAAATATTAGTTAGCCAACC
The DNA here is from genome assembly GCA_034670385.1 of Hoplostethus mediterraneus. Lineage (NCBI taxonomy): Eukaryota > Metazoa > Chordata > Actinopteri > Trachichthyiformes > Trachichthyidae > Hoplostethus > Hoplostethus mediterraneus. Next base: position 43,364 of record JAXDDW010000331.1, on the reverse strand, counting down.
ACTAAAAGGGTCAGAAGAACTGGATCTAGGCTGCAAAGTAGATTGAAAATGACCCAAAGTAGTAATAACATCCGTCAAATTATCCGTAACCTCTGGGATCAGAGTCATACAAGAACCACCAGTCAAATTCAAAGTTACACATAAACCTCCAGTCTTAGCTAACAAAAAATCCAACGCTTGCTGATGTTTCAACAAGGTCAATCGATGAGACTTCAAAGTATCTTTAATAAGCGAAAAACCCTCTATGGTTGCATTCGCAAAACCCCACATAGTATTAGATAAACTGTCCACATGCAAAGCTAAAGTAGTTACTCCTAACTGTGGAATGAAAAAACTTGCCACCTTTTCATACCAAGGGATTCGGTGTCCAAGAGCTGACGAATCTGGAAGAAATTGAAAATCTCCTGGAAGAAGAGATCTAGTCTTCCTAACATGAGTATCATTTAAACCCATTGCTTCAGTCTGAGAATTCATTCGGATTAAATTTACTGGCACTGTCAAATGGACATAATAACAGCATCCTGACCAATACCTGGGTAAATAATAATAGTAATTTGATCCTCCGCACACAAAAACAAGATCTACCAAGGTAGCCACGGCTAAATATCCTACAGTAGGACCTTTTTGTATTGTCACAGTCTTCCCAATTTTCTGAAATGTATAGTTAGCAGCTAACTCCCCTCCATTTTCTTCACATTCAGCCACCCCCATAAACATGCTATCAAATTCTGCTCCTCCAAATGTATACAGGGGATTCTTATCCTGATAACAAAAACAGTAAGGTGGTTTTTCAAACATTCGCACCTGTCCAATAGGCTCTGGTCTAATCCTGAGATCTGTTGACCTATGGAGTGGGATAAGTGAACCATACTTGTTAGCACAATTATTATCAAATGATTTCCGGATATACTGTCTCGCAATATGCTGAGCATATTCACAAAGGACACCATTCATCTCATCTTTCCGTAGTGGCCTTCCAACAGGGCTAAGACATGTATCTATACTATCACAAGGGGGTACTACTACTGCTATCAATCCACGCTGATCTGGAAATGTATGCCTTACCATCTAAGTCATCATTTCATACCATGTGTTTCCCTTCACATCTAGTGGATGTAGACCTCTTCAACATCAGTCTTCATTGGTTCTATCAAGATTCTCTTGTCTTTTGCAAATACCTTTCAGTGAACCCACTGAATCTGTAATGTTTTTTCCCAAAGTAGCGTTCGATATCAATATTCCTTCTATGGATACTAGTGAACACACTAGCACCACCAACACCACAAACTCCAATTTGGCCATTTCTTTTATGGTATTGGTGCCTTCTTACAATGAGACGCGTGGATCCAAGTTGTTCTCTCCTGCACTTTTACCGCCGTTGGTGTAGTGAGCAGAACCTGGTACGGACCTCTCCAACGTGGAGAATGCCAATGCTGCCTCCTCAGATCCTTCACCAGGACCCAGTCCCCAGGCTGGAAGGGATGAGTCGTTTCTCCCTCCCTCAGAGGCAACGGAAGAGCTGCTTTCACCTGGGCAGAAATAGAACTCAGAATCTGGGTTAATTTCTTGCAGTAGGCCACTATGGCCTCATCTACAAGAATTTGGTCTGTATGTTTTCCCTTATACAAACCTTGGCCCATGGGCATAACTCTGCCTGTCAAAACTTCATGTGGTGACAAACCTGTGGTAGAGTGATGTCTACCTCTCATATACATTAACACCAGGGGGAGACAAGAAACCCAATCTAATTGTGTCTCCTCCATCATCTTTGTGAGTTAGCTCTTTCAACGGCACCTCCACTCTGTCCATGCTGTCTCAAATCAATACCTGTTTTTTTCTGCCAAAAATGAGATTGTGTTGTTAACAAAATGGGAGCCATTGTCTGATGATAATTTTTCAGGAATTCCCCACCTTGGAATGATATCCTGTAGCAGATGTTTGGCTGTCGATTTTGCATCTGGATGTTTACAAGGAAAAGCTTCTACCCACTTAGAGAACATGTCCACAACAACCAGACAATACTTATATCCTCTAGCTGGAGTTAGTTCAATGAAATCCATCATAAGATGTTGAAATGGACTATTTGGGAAATGCTGATTGTGTTGTGCTGTGTGACTTATCTATGTTATGTTGAGCACACACCAGACATCTCTTGCAAAAATGTTCTGCCACTGTGCTAAACCCAATCGAATCCCAATTCTGAGCAATGAAATCAATCATTCCCCCCTTTGAAACATGGTCCAGCCCATGTGAGAGCCTAGCCATGTGGGGAAAAAGTTGTCTGGGCAAGTAAGGCTTATCCCGTGGACCCCTCCAGACACCTGCTGGATCACTATGATCATGTTTCCTCCATGCAGACTTTTCTGCAGGACCAGCCATTAATTGGATGTCTTTAAGGGACATGTGCGGATCAAAAGGTGTCTGGTCCACAACAGAGCCAAGATACATCCGGAGCGAGTGTGACTCAGGTGAAACAGCAGCAGATTTAGCAGCAGAATCTGCAAAATAATTTCATTTAGAAACGGCATCTACTATCCTAACATGTGCTTGACACTTACAGACAGCTACCTGGGATGGAGGCAAAATGGCATCAAGAAGATCGTTGACAAGGCGGTGATGTTGAATAGACGTGCCCTGTGATGTAAGGAATCCTCTATTCTTCCATAGAGTTCCAAAGTCATGCACCACTCCAAAGGCATATCTACTATCAGTGTAGGTATGACAGACTTACCTGCTGCAAGGATACATGCTCTTGTCAATGCAAAAGGTTCAGCAGCCTGGGCAGAAAGATGACCCGGAAGTCTCGCAGACTCCACTACTTCATGATCGCTAACAATAGCATAGCCAACAGCTCCAACCCCATCCACCCGACTAGCTGATACATCCACATAATAAATCAGATCCGGGTTAGAAAGAGGTGCAGCAGAAAGATCCTGTCTAGGAGTTACTGCCTCAGTTATTACTGCCAGACAATCATGAGGTTCACCATCCTCCTCAGTAGGAAGGAGAGTGGCTGAATTCAACACATTACATCTTTGCAAAATGATGTGTGGCAGACTCAAGATGTTGTAACAATGTAGAGTAGTAGCAGGGGTAAAGTGAGCCGTTTTGGCCTGTAGAAGAATAGTGGCTACAGCATGTGGAACCAAAACAGTCAAAGGTCTATAAGCCACCAAAGAGGCGGAAGCTGTCACTGCTACTGCAGCTGCCGCCACAGCTCTAGAACAAGGAGGAAGACCCCTTTCAACCGCCGACAGTCTTTTAGAATAGTAGGCAACCGGTTTAAATTTATCACCGTGTTGTTGAAGAAGTACAACGCTGTAGAACCCATTCTTCTCCTCAACTGCCAAGCTGAAAGTCTTTTGACATATCAGGAATGCCCAAAGCAGGAGTGGAAGCCAAAGCTTCCTTCAGTTTCATAAAAGAGTCAGTAGCTTCAGGAGTCCAAGTCACCGAGTCATGTGCAGTCAGTCCAGTCGCATGCGCCATATCCGAAAGCGGATGAGCTATTTTAGTATACTCACAGATCCACTGTCTGCAGTAGCCTGTACATCCTAATAAAGACAAAACCTGCCTTTTTGTCACTGGTTTAGGCATTGATAGCACTGCTTGAATTCTGTCTGTGCTAATTGTCCGTCTGTTTTGTGAAATGTCATGACCTAGGTAGTGCATTTGTTGTTTTACCAGCTGGAGTTTTGCTAGGGATGCTTTGTGTCCCTGTGAAGCCAAATATTTCAGCAGAGCATTCGTATCTGCAATACAATTTTCTTCAGATGTGGAACACACAAGCAAATCATCCACATACTGAATCAGCGTACTCCCTTTAGGAAATACAAAACCTACCAAATTTTCCTGCAACGCGGCTGAATAGACTGTCGGTGATTCCGTAAATCCTTGGGGAACTCTAGTCCAAGTATATTTCCTTCCTTTAAAGGTGAAAGCAAACCAGTACTGAGATGCCGGATCAACTGGAACATTAAAGAAAGCATTGGCCAAATCTCTCACAGTAAACCAATTTGCATTGCCAGGCACAGAAGACAAAATTGTGGCTGGGTTGGGTACAACTGGTGCTCGAGCAAACACAGCCTCATTTACAGCGTGCAAATCATGAACAGGACGCCAGGATTTTCCATCAGCTTTTTTCACTGGAAGAAGTGGAGTGTTACATGGCGATGTTGGACATGGAACAATAATTCCATCCGTCAAGAGTTGCTCAATGATGGGAGTCATGCCTTGTTCTGCGTCAGGTCTCAGAGGATACTGTCGCCTATTGGGTCTGTAATCTGTTTTAGGAACCACAACCAGTGGAGTGGCATCCTTAATCAGACCCACGTCATACTTATGAGTTGCCCACAACTTTTCAGGGACCCCCTCCAATGCTGGATGGGTATTTTTAGATTTTTAGAATTGTCCATCACAAAATTATGGACTCTATTGGGAAATTGATCCACCAATTCAACTGATCTGTGAGCACTCAATGTGCAGTGGAAAGGATGGATGATGACTCCCTCTCTAATGTCTACCCTCTGACATGTGGCTAAACCAGTGTCACAACAGGACACACCCATGTCTTGTAATGCCATTCCTACATCATAGTCTGAAAATGCTAAAGACCTTGCTAGAACAACATGAGGGACGCCAGTTTCCCAAAACACTTTCCTCTGCATTTCACTTAAGTCAACAAGCAAAGCGACAAAATCCTTTGTGACCACAATACCATTACCATGCAACCTTTCCTCATCTGTTTGTCTATCCCACTCTGTCTCAAACTGCTCATCTGCACCTTCATTTGCAACATGAGACACACACCTATAAGTGCATGAACCATGTTTAACAAACGTTTCATCAGTATGAACTTCAACAAAATCCTGTAATTCCCAGATAGCTGGAGAGGGATCGATATCCCAACAATAATTATACCTAGGAACAGTTGTGGAGTGGCACATCATAACAGTCGAAAGTTCATCACTAGAGCCAGATTTTTTCAAAACTAAGCCCCTTTCAGTGCAAACAATAGTCAGACCCAGAGCACACAAGTCCCTTCCAACCAAATTCACTGGACATTCTGGGACGATGACAAATGAATGCTGTACATTTGAAACATCAAAATCCTCGCATTCAACTGGACACAAATTGGTTACTTTGCACTTCATAGGTTTTCCTGAGACTCCAATGCATGTCTTAGTTCTTTGAGACATCCTGAAATCTTCTGTTGTTGATCTCAATGATGACTCAGTAGCCACTGTGTCTGCCAGCATTTCATAAATAGTGCCATGGATTTTAATCTTAAAAATTGGGAGCTCTTCAGATTTGTAGCGGAGAGAAAAGCATAGTAGGTCAGCCTTTTCAGAGTCACTCATTTGGGATTGTTCACTCTCCTCCTGACAAACGGTGGAAAGATTTGAAACTTGTGCAGGTAGTCATGACCTTTGTGATGGTTGATTTCTGTCTCCAAATGGTCTGTTCACAGACACATTGCCAGTTGGTGGGCGTGACATTCTTTGCCCACCTTCCCATTCCTCTGACATTGTGGCAGTACAATCTCTGGCATAGTGACCCACTCGACCACACGTCCAACAAACATCACTTCCTTCTTCGTTGCCAGAAGAGAAACTCCTGCCTCTTCCTTGTCCACGGCCTCTGCCTCTTCCTCTTCCTCTGTGAAATGGAGCATAATAGGCCAACTGAACCAGCTGAAGCTTCTCAGCTGTTGCTTTGGTTTTCTTCATTTGTTGGTTTCTTTCATCCTGAACAACAGTCTCTGCATGTATGCAGTATCTTTTAACATTGTTCAGTCTTGCAGCTTGCCATGACACACAATGCCTGATAAAAATGGCTCTGACTTCCGGAGACAAACCATCCACCAAGGTCTGAACCAACTGTCTTTCCCATACAGAATCATCAACAGTATTGGTTGGTTTTTCATTTCCGCTGTGTGTGTTAAAAACTTGGAGCTTTCTGGAGAAATATTCATCAAACGTCTCTCCTGATTTTTGCACACAAGCGTTCACATTTGTCATATTTATAACTGGTCTGAATTGTGTCACTAATGCTTGACACAAAGCTATCAACTGAGTTTGGTAAGGAGCAGCAGCGCCAATCTCCCACAGTGCAGTGGAATCCCAATTAGCAGGCTTAACTTCTGCCCAAGCAAGGCCCATTTTGGTCACACAGACATGCTCCAATTCAGCTGAGGTGGGTTTACACTGTGACACCATCTTCCTTAGAGCGTCTGCAAATATTTTTCCATTATTCTTAGGCTCTGGAAGTTTATCAATGATAGCCTGTAGTTCTGTTATCTTCCATGGTCTATAAACATGTTGAACACCCCCAGTACCATTAGGGTATTCTGTCATTGGACCAAGAAACGAACTGTCCACAGCACCTTGAAATGTTGCCCCCTGTACCGCTGCAGACGCAGAATCCAACGTTGGATTTAATGACTTGGGTTGATAAACAGTTCCTGACCTAGTTGCACTTAGGCCAGTTAAGTCAGATGGGGTTCTTTTCCAATGCCCTTCTGGACTCCATGCAGCAGTAGTGGGCATATTCATAACTTGGTCCAGCAGTCCGCCATATGGTGGAGGCGAACGGTCAAGCGGTGATGCTGCAGCAGTTCTTGCGCTGTCAGATGTCATAGATGCACTCCCTGCAGCTCCATTGTCCATCTTCAAGCTGTGTTTCACCTCTGGTGTGTGCTATTGTTGTCCTCCAGGGGAAACCAATTGTTGTAATGGAAATTGTTGTGCACTAGGGATGGCTGCTTGTTGCAGTGGAAGTGGTTATCCACCAGGGAGAGCTACTTGTTGCAGTGGAAGGTGTTGTCCACTAGGGCGAGCAGCCTGCTGTGGAAGAACCACCCCCCACTTGGACAATCTAACAAGTCATCCACTTTGTGGACACTTACCATAGCAGAAAAAGGGGGCGTTACTTTGGGACGATTACAAATCATCTGACCCACGTGACAGACCCTTTGGCCAATGGTGCCCCAGACCCCAACACATTCCAACATATAGTCGTAATCCCACTCAGGAGGCCCTGAGGGGTTTGGAGGATCTATGAGTTGATGCAACAATGCTATCTGGGATTCCTCAAAGGAGCCATCCCGTGACCATGTTTGGTCAAACTCTGCTACATGATCACAAAATGGCGTCGTATAGTGAGTTGTGCCTGTTATTTTTTCAACAAAAGCCCTGGGCGTCAGCTGCGCCATTTCTTCATATGTGTCATCCACACCCAACGAAACAAACGCCTTAACACTCTTACATACTTTCTCAGTCCTCTCTCTATGATCTGCTTCTTTCTCCCACAACTTCAGAGACTCAATCTGCTTTGACCACTTGTCATTAACCTTCTTTGCAGCTCGCACTTTAGCCTTCTTAATTTTCTCATCAAATCTCTTAGCCATTCGTTTTCTCAAAACTCTAAGAGAGGCATGATTAAAACTCCCATACTGAGGAAATCCTGACTTTTTGTGCCATTTTTGCAAAAACTGTATGGAAACAGAGCCATATTTCTCATGCATAATTTTTGCTGGACCCTGAAGGTTTTTATGACTTGTTCTGACTCCTGTCATCCTGTCATTTATATATTCTTAGTTTAATCATTATTTCTTATTTTGAATCTACTGGCGGCAGGGGTACTGCACCTTTAAGAAAAATGTTAGAACGGAGCCTCTAGACGCAGCCTCACGTAGCCTTCAATTTAGCGTCTCTGTAGTTAGTTCAAGTGCAGAAGCAGGCATGGTATGCTCGTGGTCTACTTGAGTTATTTGTCCGACCCATGAAGTAGATCTGTCCGTAAGTAGTCTCTCTCTGTTTTTCGGCACGTGTTTGGCCTTTGAGTAGCCTATGTAGTTGGGTATGTCTAGCTACCTATTTTCTTTATGTAATTACTTTCTCCTGTAATTATTGTAATATTGATTACATGCTTACATTCTTTGGTTTCATTTATCTTATTGCGATTCACCAAGATGTGATTCTTTTCTGTTGTCTTGAAACCTGCTGATTGTTTGATGTACATTAATTGAGAGATATGTAATGTGTGCATCATATTCTGTTACAGTTTTACAAAATCCTAAAGACCTTCAGTAAACACACTCAATGAGGAGTCACGCCTGGAGTCTTTATTGTGTTCACTATCTGTCTAAACATACAAGAGACGTATAGCAGAGGGCAGAATAGTAAAAGGACATCAACATATCGGGAGAAGACAGCAAATAACTGCAAGGCACGCAGCTATCTAAACCTTCAGACTCCGTCAAGAGACTTCTCAAGATGGACGATGAAGAACGCCAGTCTCGCCTGCAGACAGAGTCCCAGTTTCCCCGCGACGATGAAGAACAGCAGCCTCATCCACAGAGGGTCTCCCGGCCCTCCAGCGACGTCAGGGAACATCAGTCTAACCTGCGGGCAGAGTCCCAGCCCCCAGCGACAGCTCACAGGTCCTCTAGAGCCTCAACCGCTGACAATGAATGTCAGTCTAAGCTGCAGACCAGGTCTCGAGCCCCGACAAGTACTCACGGGTCCTCGAGAACCTCACGACGGACATCCGCCAGCGCCGCTGCGATAAAGGCTAGAGCCAAGGCAGAATCAGCGAAGGTAAGGTGTCCAGAAAGGAAGCAGCCATGATGAGAGAAAAGGCCTCGATAGAAGCGAGTCTTCACGTGTTGCAGCAAGAGAAGGAAGCTACAGCAGCATCGAAAGAGGCAGCAGTATTTGAAGAAGCAGCAGCAGCAGAAGAAAACTGGCTAAAAGACACTCTTGGTGAGGTACAGAACTTAACTCTTGATGATCCAGTAAAACGCACCAGAGACTATATAAACACTCAGTCATTTGAACAACATACTCATCAGGAGCTTCAAGATGTTATGCCTCTGCAGCCAATGTGTGGTGAGGTTAGATCCCCACCGGTTGTTTATAGTGCAGTTGATACCATGTATAAGTTGTGTGATGGTAAATATGATCACAAACCCATTGTAGGTGAAAGCTATGTAGCTCTCTCTGCCCCTAAGGTATATTTCCAACAGCAGCAAAATAAATATGTACCTGTAGCTCAGCATACTTCTGATCAGGCTCAGTATAGTAAATACGCACCTGTAGCTCAGCATACTTCTGATCAGGCTCAGTACAATAAATACATACCTGTAGCGCAGCATACCCCTGACCTAGCCCAGTATCTAATAAGAAAAGAGATGGTGAGCTCTGGGCTCCTTGCCTTTGATGACCATCCAGAAAATTACTGGGCATGGAAATCATCTTTCCTGGCCGCCACCAAGGAGCTGAATCTGTCTGACCAAGAAGAGCTCAACCTCCTCATCAAATGGCTCGGGCCCGAGTCATCAGCTCAAGCAAAGCGGATAAGGTCAGTGCATGTAGCTAACCCAAGAGCAGGCGTGTTTATGATATGGCAACGCTTAGAGGAAACTTATGGTAGCCCAGAGGTGATAGAAAACGCGCTACTGAAAGGATTAGAAAGCTTCCCAGTCATTTCGAACAAAGACACACACAAGCTCAGAGAACTAGGTGACTTGTTAATGGAGTTAGAGGTCGCTAGATCAGATGGATTCTTGCCTGGGCTCGCATATCTCAACACGGCGAGGGGTGTTAATCCAATAGTCGAAAAGCTTCCTTTCTACCTAAGGGAACGCTGGATTGGGCAGGGATCTAAATATAAAGAAGATAATCACGTCCCCTTCCCACCATTTAGCTTTTTTGTAGACTTTGTATGTTCACAAGCTAAAACTAGAAACGACCCCAGTTTTGCATTTAGTTCTTCCACCACCTCAAACCATGCTAAAGCAGATAGGGCATCTAAATGGGCTTCCAAGACAGCAGTGTCAGTTAGGAAAACTGATGTCAGTGCCACAACTACAGCCTCACAAAGTAGCAAAGCGGTAAAGAAGGGCGAGCTGGAGAACCAATGTCCTATACATAAAAAACCGCATCCACTGTCAAAATGTCATGCGTTCAGAGGAAAACACCTTGACGAGAGGAAAATCTACCTAAAAGAGAACTCAATCTGTTTTCGATGTTGTGTCAGCACTAGACATATAGCTAAAGATTGTAAGGCGACACTTAAATGTAAGGAGTGTGAAAGCGACAAACACATCTCAGCGATGCATCCTGGTCGGGCTCCTTGGTCGCTTGGTCAGCCTATTGAAAATGAGAAGACACCTGAGGATGAGCAAAGCGGGGAGGGTGAAGAACCTACATCCCCAGTAGTTACTTCCAAGTGTACTGAAATATGTGGTGGTGCCCCTAGACCCAAATCTTGCTCAAAAATATGCTTGGTAAACGTCTACCACGCTGATCGTCCAAGCAAGTCTCACAGAGTATACGCAGTGTTAGATGACCAAAGTAACCGGTCTTTAGCTAAATCACAATTCTTTGAGCTGCTTGACATCAATGGTAGTACATCCCCTTACACTCTTAAAACATGCTCGGGTACAGTAGAGACAGCAGGGAGGAAGGCGAGCAATATTATAGTAGAATCACTTGACAGCAAGACCAAGGTCACCCTTCCTACTCTGCTAGAATGTAACAACCTACCTGATGACAGAACAGAGATTCCAACTCCCGAGTTCACAGAGTATTTCCCTCACCTCAGACCTGTAGCTGACAAAATTCCTCCTCTTGACGCCAGCGCTCCTATCCTCCTCCTGCTGGGAAGAGACATTTTGAGCTTACATAAGGTACGTGAACAGCGTAATGGGCCTCACAACTCACCGTACGCCCAGCGCCTTGACCTTGGCTGGGTCATAGTTGGAGAGTTATGCTTGGGTGGCGCTCACAAGACAGAGGAGGCCAACGTCTACAAGACACACATCCTTCAAAACGGACGCTCCTCTTTCCTTAAGCCATGCACCAACAGCATCCATGTGAAGGAGATACTAAATAGTCCAGCTCAGCACAGTCCTCAATCTCGATCTCACAGTCAGTGGATCTCTCCGGAGCCAAGTCTAGATGGTCTAGGGGAAGGTGTGTTTCAGAAAACACCAGAAGATGACAAACCAGCCCCGTCTGTAGACGACAACAACTTTCTCAGGATCATGGAGAACGAAGTATATATGGATGATGAAAATCACTGGGTAGCACCGCTGCCTTTTCGTTCCCCTCGCAGGTCCCTTCCTAATAATAGAGTACAGGCATCTCAACGACTCTCCTCTCTCCAGCGCTCATTCACAAGAAGACCTGAGATGAAGGAGCACTTCTTTGACTTCATGCAGAAAGTTATCGACAACCACCAGGCGGAGCCAGCCCCTCCCCTGCAGCAAGATCAAGAGTGTTGGTACTTACCCACTTTCGGGGTATACCACCCCCAAAAACCAGGGAAAATAAGAGTGGTTTTTGATTCCAGCGCTGAGTATAAAGGAATATCATTAAACAACGTGCTCCTGAGCGGACCCAACCTCAATAACACTTTAGTGGGAGTTCTACTGAGGTTCAGGAGGGAGCAGATAGCTGTAACAGTTGATGTAGAACAAATGTTCTATGGCTTCAAGGTCAGAGAGGACCATCGCCATTTCCTCCGTTTTCTGTGGCATAGAGATAACGATCCAGAAAAGGAGATCATTGACTACTGGATGACTGTGCATGTGTTCGGGAATAGCCCGTCACCAGCTGTAGCGACATACGGTCTAAGGAAGTCTGCAGAACAAGGAGAACACGAACACGGCACAGATGCTAAGGAGTTCATCTTCAGAAATTTCTATGTAGATGATGGACTTGTCTCTGTGCCAAAGGAGGTTGAAGCCATCGATCTTATACAGCGCACCAAGGCGCTTCTGGCCGAGTCCAACTTGAGACTTCATAAAGTCGCTTCAAATAGCACAAAGGTTATGGAGGCCTTTCCTGCAGAAGAACGAGCAAGTGACTTTAAAGATCTGGACTTGGGAGCAGACCCTTTGCCCCTCCAACGGAGTTTGGGTTTAAGTTGGGAACTCCAGAGTGACAGTTTCACCTTCAGAGTTTCACAAGATGCTAAACCATTCACTCGGCGAGGCACACTGTCCACTGTAAATAGTCTATATGATCCTCTTGGGTTTGCTTCCCCCATCACAGTGCAAGGCAAGGCCTTAGTGAGAGACCTTTCATCAGAACAGTATGAGTGGGACGCTCCGCTCCCACCGGAGAAAGAGAGACAGTGGAAGGCATGGACTGACTCTTTAGCCGAGCTGGAACAGATTCACATTCCAAGAGCATACACTCCAGTCTCTATGTCAAGTTGCAAATGGATAGAACTATGTGTTTTCTCTGACGCTTCTACCATGGCTATAGCTGCTGTAGCCTATCTGCGTGTCTTGGACTCCAGAGAGAAATGGCACGTAGGTTTTGTAATGGGAAAGTCGAAGCTGGCTCCTTACCCCATGCACACCGTACCACGTCTGGAACTATGTGCAGCAGTCCTGGCGGTCGAGCTGGCGGATCTGATTCAGTCTGAAATAGATGTAGAGCTGCAAGCAGTCAGGTTCTTCACAGACAGTCGCATCGTGCTTGGCTACATCCACAACAGCTCAAGGCGGTTCTACACCTATGTAGCTAATCGAGTAGCTCGCATATGGAGCTCCACTGAACCGAAACAGTGGCAGTACGTCACAACTGGCGAGAACCCTGCAGACCATGGAACCAGGCCAATTTCAACATCTTTCCTGCCCTCGTCCAGTTGGTTCTCTGGCCCGTCATTTCTCAGCCAGCCAAACTCAGATCAGGCTGATGAGTCTGAATCATTGGACCTTGTTCAACCAGATACAGATAAAGATATCCGACCTCAAGTCACCTCTCTTGCAACTAAGGTCACAGAACAGCCTCTTGGGTCACGAAGATTCGAACGCTTCTCTTCTTGGAAGAGTCTAGTAAGAGGTATGGCAAGTCTCATTCATGTGGCCTCTTCGTTCTCCAGTGAGACTAAATCTGATGAATGCAAGGGATGGCATCAATGCACTCAGCTACACACCGCAGAGCGCTGTCAAGCCAAAACAACTATCTTCAAGGCAGTGCAGGAGGAGGTGTATAAGGAGGAGCTCAAATGCCTAACTGAGGGCATCAAAGTTCAGCGCCAAAGCCCTCTAGTACAACTGGATCCCTTTGTGGACAGGGATGGGTTGCTAAGAGTCGGAGGTCGGATACACAAGGCCGATTTGGAAGATCAAGAAAAACATCCACTAATCTTACCAGCTAGTCATCATGTAACCACTCTCCTAGTCCGGCACTACCATGAGAAAGTAGCCCACCAAGGCCGCCACTTTACAGAGGGCGCTCTGCGTTCCGCTGGTGTCTGGATTGTAGGAGGGAAGAGACTTGTCTCCAGCATTATATTCAAATGCGTCATCTGTAAGAAGCTGAGAGGCAAGTCTGAAGTCCAAAAAATGTCTGAACTGCCGGCTGACAGACTGACAGCGGATCCACCGTTTACACATGTAGGGATCGATGTTTTTGGTCCGTGGAATGTTATGACCCGTCGTACACGAGGCGGTGCCGCAGAAAGTAAAAGGTGGACTGTCATTTTCGCCTGTTTGAGTACAAGAGCTGTCCACTTGGAAGTTATCGAGTCTATGTCAACCTCGAGCTTCATTAACGCCTTGAGGCGCTTCCTATCCATACGTGGACCTGCTAAACATCTCAGATCTGATCGAGGTACAAATTTCATTGGTGCCTGTCGAGAGCTTCAGATCAGTACAGACGACCCGGAGTTCAGGAACTACCTACAAGACCAGGGGTGTACATGGACATTTAATGCACCCCATTCCTCGCACATGGGAGGAGCCTGGGAGAGATTGATAGGTGTGGCCAGGCGGATCCTGGACGCTCTCTTGGTGAAAGATGGAGCTACTAGACTGACCCAGGAAGTCCTAACAACCTTAATGGCCGAAGTTATGGCTATCATGAACTCCAGGCCCCTGATCCCAATCTCATACGATGCAGAGTTGCCCGAAATGCTCTCACCTGCCACTCTCCTAACACAAAAGGCGAGAGTTACACCCGCTCCCCCGGGAGATTTTGAATTGGACCACCTATGCAAAGTACAGTGGCGCCAGGTCCAGAGCTTAGCAGACTCCTTCTGGAAAAGGTGGAAGCAGGAGTACTTAGCAACACTTCAGCCACGCAGAAAGTGGACAGAGGAAAAACGTAACCTCCAGGAGGGTGACGTTGTTTTGATGAAGGACACTCACGCTAAACGTAACGAGTGGCCTCTTGGACTTATAGTAAAGTCCGTTCCCAGTGCAGATAGCAGGGTCCGTAAGGTTATGGTGAAGACCCTCAACCAAGGGACAGTTAAGGAGTATCTTAGGCCCATTAGTGATGTAGTTTTACTCATACCAAAAGAAAGGAGTATAGTGGTATAAAATATTTATACCAAACGGGGAGTGTTCTGACTCCTGTCATCCTGTCATTTATATATTCTTAGTTTAATCATTATTTCTTATTTTGAATCTACTGGCGGCAGGGGTACTGCACCTTTAAGAAAAATGTTAGAACGGAGCCTCTAGACGCAGCCTCACGTAGCCTTCAATTTAGCGTCTCTGTAGTTAGTTCAAGTGCAGAAGCAGGCATGGTATGCTCGTGGTCTACTTGAGTTATTTGTCCGACCCATGAAGTAGATCTGTCCGTAAGTAGTCTCTCTCTGTTTTTCGGCACGTGTTTGGCCTTTGAGTAGCCTATGTAGTTGGGTATGTCTAGCTACCTATTTTCTTTATGTAATTACTTTCTCCTGTAATTATTGTAATATTGATTACATGCTTACATTCTTTGGTTTCATTTATCTTATTGCGATTCACCAAGATGTGATTCTTTTCTGTTGTCTTGAAACCTGCTGATTGTTTGATGTACATTAATTGAGAGATATGTAATGTGTGCATCATATTCTGTTACAGTTTTACAAAATCCTAAAGACCTTCAGTAAACACACTCAATGAGGAGTCACGCCTGGAGTCTTTATTGTGTTCACTATCTGTCTAAACATACAAGAGACGTATAGCAGAGGGCAGAATATGACTGCTGTTGGTGGCCCCCATGGCGATCCTGTTACAATTAAGCAAAACTTTATATCAATATATTTAATTATACAATGTGTAACATATATATATATCCTGTCTTTTTCTTCTTTTTTTTTTAAGATATATATATATTTACAGTGATACTCATACAATTATCAAACTGCTTTTTCTCATAACAAAACAGCTTTCCTTTCCATCTCTCACACACAAATGCACAATACTCAAATGGCCTCAGGAAGAGAGAAAGAAGACCACTCACACACACACAGCCCCAGATACAGACGAGGCAAGGGGGAGAGAAAAAAGAAGAAAAAAAACAAGTGTTCATTCATTAATTCATTCACCATACCGAGGACCTGCCACCTCGCATTTTACCGAGGCCGCCTCGCCTTTGTACAAAGGTAACAGTGAGAACCAATCTCACTCAGCGCTATTTTATCGGGGATTACCCAAAAAGGCCTTCAGACACGAGCCCTATGCTCTGCCTCAGACACGAGCCCTATGCTCTGCCTACGCACATTTTAAGTACCACGGTCTTGATAAGAAATTATCCCGATAATGAATTATCTCACGGCGTCGACGAGTCTCACATGGTCTTGACAACAAATAATCCCGATAACAAAATATCTCACGGAGTTGACGACACAACAACTCACGGTCTTCACGGTCTTGATGGGCGTAATAAGCATCTATTACACAACACCTCACGGCTTTCACGGTCTTGGTGGCCGTCTATTGTGCTCCAAACTCACACACACAAAACTTCAACAACCATCAATGTTTTAAAACTAAACCCACATTTTTGAATTTGGAACTAAATGCAATTTCCACACAATTAACATGTGCCAATTAGTTCCCTTTTTCCCCCATCAAAATCTTTACAAGTTCAGATCACTTACTGCCTGTCCCTTTGCCTAAAAGGATGACCTCAGGCGTCTCGAAGATAGAAAATGAGGTTCCTCAGTCTCCTATTGAGCTGTCCCGATCGCGGACTGGTCAGCTTCTCAGGAAAGGGCAGAGCATGTAGTGATCTCGGTGGAACCTCCAAAAATGTCGTGGAAATTGTCTGGAAGCACTCAGAACTAAAACAAAATAATACACAAAACACTGATAGGTTGAAGTATTAAATATATTGAATACAGATATATTGGAGAGAAATACCTTGAACCAGGCCCTACAGTAAGTCAGAACCTCTGCATGGTCTCTCTCACTGAACATCAGCAAACTATAATCTTTATAGACTTCTTTAGAAGCAAAGAAGTCTCCTATGATTGGTTCACCTATGCTTAGATAACATGTTTAACAAGGTTCATCCGATAGGCTTTCTCCACATAGTAGTAGTCTGGTCAAGTTCAATTTTACTGCCTTATAAGGCCTCAAATCCAGGCCTCACTAGTTTACTCTGCAACACTCAGGCTCATGTTTATGACACACATGTCTGTGGCAACAGAGCATCAGTACAACCAGAAACAGAATGATAAATGATAAATTCTCGTATTGTGTGCATATTTACTTTCACAAGGTCACCACAGTTTACTGTTTACAATCCAGCTGAAAACGACTGCACTTATAGTGTGGCCTGTTCTACAGGGGCTGAGTGTTTTTTGCCGTTTTTGAGCGTTTTGAGCGATTTGGAGCGTTCTCTTCATTTAGGTCACCACAGTTTACTGGGTGCACCAATCCACCTGAAAACGACTGCACTTATAGAGTGTGGCCTGTTCTACAGGAGCTGAGTGCTTTTTTGACGTTTTTGAGCGTTTTGAGCGTTTTGAATCGTTTTCTTCATTTAGGTGACCACAGTTTACTGGGTGCACTGATCCATCTGAAAATGACTGCACTTATAGTGTGGCCTGTTCTACAGGGGCTGAGTGTTTTTTTTGCTGTTTTTGAGCGTTTTGAGCGATTTGGAGCGTTTTCTTCATTTAGGTCACCACAGTTTACTGGGTGCACCAATCCAGCTGAAAAAGACTGCACTTATAGAGTGTGGCCTGTTCTTCAAGAGCTGAGTGCTTTTTTGATGGTTTTGAGCGTTTTTGAGCGCTTTGAAGCGTTTTCTTCATCTAGTTGACCACAGTTTACCGGGTTCACCGATCCATCTGAAAACGCATAATAATTTAATTATTAAGTTTAATTGACAACAACCCTAACTTTCTCTCTTGCTCTCTCTCCCCTTTTGGTGTGTTTGTGTGTGTGTGTGTGTGTGTGTGTGTGTGTGTGTGTGTGTGTGTGTGTGTGTGTGTGTGTGTGTGTGTGTGTGTGCAAATGGCCTACACAATGCAAATGACCTTACAATATGTATTTACGTTGTCATGTAACATACTTGAAACTTTAGACCTTTTTCACATTATACAGTATTATACATATCAAGTGGCTTAGTAAAGCCATTATTGAGTTTAAAAGAAATCAATTTCACTTTGATCATCGTTCTACTAAAGTGACCATCAACCTAAAACTGACGGGCAACCACAACAAGTGGAGATGCCATTTAACTCAGGAAGAGACTCTAAAAAGAATCATCACTTATACCAGAAAACTTATACCAGAACTAAAAAGACATGAAACATAATTTAAATTTGTTGTGTTTCTCTTCTCTGTTTCTCTTGCTTTCTTTCACTCAAGTAAAGGAAGTGGTATTCACTTATGTCAACATTTTCTCTTTTGTTGTGGATGGTGGACCACAGTGTTTTACTGAAAGAAAACCAACTAATTTGCAGGAAATTAAGTGGCAACTATTGGACTGGTAAGAATTACAACTGAAAGACGTACAAAATGATAATGCTTGCATTCTCATTCTTTCAAACAGCTTGTCTTGCTTTCCCAAAAGTACAAAGTGTTGAGTAAACATTTTTTTTAAAGTATGGTAAAAATAATCAATCAAAAATCAATGTATTGTACTGCAAATGTGCAAAGAATCACAACTCATGATTTTTGATATTTGTAGGGAATCAGATGCTCAAAAAACTACAGACAAACTACAGGGAATCAGATGCTCAAAAAACTACAGACGAAGACCCCCTGGAGTAAACCTTGAAGAGCAACAAACTCCATTTAGTTCAATAATGGATTGATTGTTCATACTGGTCAATGGTCAAGCCGTGTTCATACTTGCAGAGATAACACATTGTAACACATTGCCCAGTACCACCATCCTGTGGACAGATAGAACATGTTAACACTTACTCTGTGAAACCATCTGTTTCTGCAGATCTGGGCAACGTTTCTTATCACAAATAAAAGGCACATCTGGCCAAGGTAGAGGTTTGACCATAGAAGGCCATCTGATGATAGGCATTACTAGAAGTCATATTTATGAGTACACTTATGAGCTGAATACCAGAACAATGTGATATGCTATATGACTCTATTTAATGACAAAGCCAATATATAGAAACATGAATAGGACTGACCATGACAAAGGCATTTTGGTTAACAGTATTCATGAAGCACCAAAATCCCAATTGGAGACACATCCACCCATCACATGAGTTTACAGAGTCAGAGCAGATTGGAGTTTTTGGTGAGGGTCAGACTGTCACGAAAGAGGACATGTTAAGATTATGTGAGACAGTCTATCATATCTATTGTGTGCTCTTTGATGTAACTGATAATTTTGGTTGTTTCCTAAGAGGAATGGTGACTTCAAAAGCCTCCGGCTGTATGAGACAAGTATTACTACATACTGGCTGTATGAGACAAGTATTACTACATACTGGCTATATCAGACACCCACTACAGTGGGTAGTCTATCATGGCCAGCACAAAGTGAAATCCCTGTGGGTTACAGTCTGATGGCCTGATGAGATCCATGACAGTTCTTTCAAGGGGAACCTCATTAAAGATAGAAAGGCAAAGCTACTTTTTGAGTGGCTGGGGAGTTGCATTCATGACAGGTGTGTATGCCCCCAACCACATGCCACCACTGATCTCCTGAAGATATCCAGTGACATTTCTGGCGGTCTGCGGGCATCATCTTCTGCAGGTAGAAATTGTGGGTAGTTCATCTGGTTGAGAGGCTGAGGATGCATACTGAATTTTCTGTCGTGTGTGTGAACATGGTGGTGTAGGTGGTGTTATATGAAATTTTTAACTTTTGTGTTAGGAGGAGGAGGAGACATCGATACAGTTCTCTAACTTCTACTTCTGCTTTTCACTCCACAAGTTGTGTCCAGGCAATTGCATGGCAATAAATCAACTTGCTTTAGTTGGTGAGTACTGTTACTTTCATATACTGAGGATTTACTTGTTTGATGAGCAGGTACAGATATTGAGTTACATTTAGGGATAATGTTAGATCAATGGCAAAATTAAGAAACAACATTGACATTTGTCACAGTGATCTGTTTGTGCTGTAATTTGTCATGTAATTTCCCCCTTTAGTAATGAGCTATATCCTGTGTCATGGTGTTGCAGGTTGATGTCAAATAATGGCAAGTGTGATTCTGGTGATTCTGGTAATTATTCCAGGTGAATAAATGCCATTTGTGCTTAGTAATTCCACTACATTGCTGGAAAAAGTGTGTGTGTGGCTCCAGGCTAGATTCTATTCCTAAAGCTTTACTTTTGAATATTTAACATGTCCTCATAAGGCTTGGCAAAATGAATATTCTGCAAGCTTCTGCTTAAATCTTTGAAACAGAAAATGCCCCATTATTTTCTATCACAGCTAACATCAAAGGCTTCGTTTTCATAGAATTCAAACAGATGATTGCATTCATCCTATTGCAATGCCAAATCATCAAATAGAGCTGTAGCATAACTTATATTATTGTATCTTGTATTTATTACAGAATTGATTTAATTTAGTCGGCTGATTTGACTTTATGCATAATAATGATGTGACACATTTCTTATCCTTTTTCCCCCAAAGGTGTTTATTGTGGAGATTGGGAGGTGACCTTTGAAAGTCAATGTATTTTAAAAGGGGGATCGGTAGTTATACAGTGCTCATATGACTACCCAAGGGGTAATGTGATCACCTCTGGATTTCATAAGGGCCGAGTGGCAGCGAACTAACCTCAGTGTGCTCCCTTCATACCAAGGCCGTGTAGAATATCTGGGTGATAAAGCCAAAAACTGCACCCTGAGGATCAATAACGTACAAGAAACTGATGAAGGAGCATACATTTTTAGTTTTGCAACAAGGAACAAAAGCTTCACAAGCAGAACATATGTTGCTTTGTCTGTAAAAGGTAATGACAAAGTGGTGACAATTGCAGATTGAGTAAAAAAAAAAGTCAAAGTTCTCTGATTTCAGTGAAGTCAATTTGTTTCTGTTTCTATTTTTGGACCAGAGTTGACCATACGTATACAGCCTACTAATGTGATAGAAGGAGGGATGGTCAACCTGACCTGTTGGACAGGTTGTACTTCATCTCCCCACTAACTGCAGTCTGGTTCAGAGATGTACAACCAGTAACCAGACTACCTGCAGTCAGGTTCAGAGATGGACAACCAGTAACCAGACTAGACTTCCAGGCCAGGGTACAGGATGCTGGCAGTTACCATTGTGCTATTAGTGGACAGGAGACAATCTGATCTGACTCTGTGGCTCTGAATGTTTATTGTGAGTATATGATGAAGACTTTTGTATACTCGGCACACGATATATTAGGAAGACCTCCCTAATGCTAAGTTACACTTTTTGCACAATTCCATAAAAATCCCTCTTTAACCTGTTTCCTCTTCTTCATCTACATCTTTCCTCATGATTGACGTTTGTTAGGCAAAATCAATAAGAGACTCTAACTTTCACCTTTCAGTCTCTTTCATGGGAGTAAGTTGAGTGAAACATCCATCCATCCATCCATTTTCTAGCCGCTTATCCGGGGCCGGATCGCGGAGGCAGTAGGCTCAGCAGGGATCTCCAGACGTCCTTCACCCCGGCCACGCCCTCCAGTTCCCCCTGGGGGATCCCAAGGCGTTCCCAGGCCAGAAGGGATATATAATCCCTCCAACGGGCTCTAGGTCTGCCCCGAGCTCTCCTCCCAGTTGGCCGTGCCCGGAACACCTCCAAGGGGAGGCGCCCGGGGGACATCCTAATCAGATGTCCGAACCACCTCAGCTGGCTCCTTTCGACGTGAAGGAGCAGCGGCTGTACTCCGAGCTCCTCCCGGATGTCCGTGCTCCTCACCCTATCTCTAAAAGTGAGGCCAGCCACCCTACGGAGGAAGCCCATTTCGGCCGCTTGTATCCGCGATCTTGTTGTTTCGGTCACTACCCAGAGCTTGTGACCATAGGTGAGGGTTGGAACGTAGATGGACCAGTAAATCGAGAGCTTCGCCTTACGGCTCAGCTCCCTCTTCACCACAACGGACCGGTACAACGTCCGCATTACTGCAGACGCCGCACCTATCCGTCTGTCCATCTCCTGCCCCATTCTGCCCTCACTCGTGAACAAGACCCCGAGATACTTGAACTCCTTCACTTGGGGAAGCACTTCCTCCCCAACCCGAAGTGAGTTGAGTTGAGTGAAACAGTTATTAATAATAAAATAATAAAGAGGATTTTAAGGGTCATCCTTTGCAGAAATCAAGCAAGCAACAAACAAAAGGTTGATGTAACTTATGTTAAATTAGTCTCAGATCAACTAGTCAAAGTAGTACAGCTTTTACATCATCTCATCACATCTCACAGCAATGAAATAATCACAGAGACTAATTTACGCAGGAAGCAGAATCCACTCATTATTGTCCTACTAGACTACTACTACTACTACCTACTACTACCTACTAGACTCTATTCTCATGTCATCAGAATTTAAAATAATAAATGTCGCTTTGCTAAGGCTATTTGTCTGAACAACCTCATCTCCGCTCTATCAGATGGTCCCAAGAATGTCATCTTGTCAGCCAGTCCATCAGGAGATGTTGTCAAAGGAAGTTCAGTGACTTTCACCTGCAGCAGTGATGCCATGCCAGCAGTGACAGAGAGTGGATACAGCTGTATAAAGATGCAGAATTTATCGAATTGGCATCACGGAAGAATTACACCATCCATAACATTCAACCCAGCCACAGTGTACTGTAAGATTAAGATTAACCTTTATTTGCAACATCGGACACAACACATGCAGGGGAAGTGGCTGCTGTCACAACACACACACACACACACACACGCGCAGGGCAAGTGTCCAAGTTGAATGAATTAGTGCCTTTTATTCCAACCCTGCTGACCTTCCTCCAGTGCCAGCCAGGGAGCAGAGGGTGACTGACACAGCAGTGCCCAGGGACCAATTCCTTTTAGGTGTATGTTGTGTCTTTGTCAGGGACAGGACAGGATGTTGCATGTTTTCAGATGGGGTTCTTTACAGGAGGAGACCCAAGTGAACACAGGGAGAACATGCAAACTCTACACAGAAAGGCCTGGGAGATAACCCACCTGGGCACCTCAGACTCAACAGCGCCCCAGGTGGGAATTGAACCCATGACCTTCTCGCTGTAAGGCAGCAGCGCAAGCACTGCGCCACCGTGCCACTGTCAAGCATGGGATGGTATCAGCCGGTATCTGAGAAGCCTTGTTTTAAACTGGTGTGTTTTGATCTGTTGGTCAAACCGTGTTATGGTGGTACCAGTGCCCCACCCAGTCAGACAATTTAGAGTCTTATGCTGCATTCCAGAGATGTCGGAAAGTTGGAAATTCTGTCTTCTAGTATTCGAAGTAGGAAATAGACAAGATTTTGGACTTTTCTGTGTGTGCTATCATTCATGCATGCTATCATTTTGATGATAGCATGCACTGCAAATGCTACACAGCATTACTTAAACACCTTTATAATCCTCAAAATAAACTTAAGTTTGACTTTCAGCATTGCATGAACTTAAATCCATCAAAACACCTGTGTGGAAAATGGTTTGAAATGTAAAGTTGCACTTGCTAACATTCTATGCTAACTAGCAGCTAACGTTACCAATATGAATTGACATACCATTAGCTGTTGAGTGGAGAGCAATATTTTATGTTGGATAAACTAAATCTTGCTGGGATCTTGCCGAAATTTTGCTTGGGTTTTCCAAGCTGGACCACTGGGGGGCCTGGAGGTTGGAATTATGACCTACCAGCCGGGAATTTCCAACTTCTGACATTGAATGGAACACAGCATTGCCGTGGGAATATAAATGGATAATATGTAACTTTTTATATAAAGTTACGACTATTGTGAAGAATTAAGAAAGGTTCTATTCCAAAACTTTATATTGCCATTATATATGTATATACTCTTGGATATGTAAATGTTGATGAGCTTATTTTGGAACAAAACTCTTTCACCAGACTGTCCGGAGAACATTTCAGTATCAGTAGATCCACCAGGACATGTTGCTGAGGGCAGCAGTGTGAACCTGACCTGCAGCAGTACTGTTAACCCAGCAGTAGACAGCTACACCTGGTACAGGAGGACTGGTTCTCCCAGCTCCCTGGTCCAGGTAGGGTCAGGACAGATGCTGTCTCTTCCCTCTCTGGAGCCATTCCAGACTGGACACTACCTCTGTCAGTCCAGGAACCCACTGGGAGAAAACAACTCAACTGAGCTGCTGCTGGAGATGGACATGACAGAGAGTGAGTATGGAGGGGAAGTTGAAGGAAGGTTTGATACCTCATAGATACACTGAACAATCATGAGGTGGAATTATGAGGTGCGTAGTCAGTACTCATTGTGAGATGTGTGTGTTTGTGTGTGTGTGGATGCAGTGAAAACGGTATGAGTCAAGCAGTTTGTATGGTATGAAAACAAAACAACAGAGAAGCCTGGGCAACGGTCTTCTGGGGAGTGGAGAGAGAAAGAACAGGAGACAAAGAGCTCAGACCTGTGTTGACTTCCCCACAGGTGTGGCCTGAGACAGACAAACAGAGAGACAGACCGCCTCATAACCTGACAACAGAGCTTACTGCAGGGTTTAACGGAGCTCTAGTTAATGATTTTGACCATGTTTAAAGCAAAGAAAAGGCTCCATATACTGATACTGTTCATTTTCTAACCTCTGTTTTTCTCTATGTGCGTTCTGTTCCAGCTGACCATTCCTTCATGTTGGTATTGGAGTCACGGTAGCAGTGCTGGTGCTTTCCTTGGTTATTTTCTGGGCCTAGTAAGTTGACTGACTAACATATCTTATGATTCTATTTCTATTTTGTACTACAGTATAAATTTGAGTGCAGTCTTAAAAATGTTGTCCCATGTTGTTTTTAAAGGAGGCGTAAATCTGCTGTGACCAAAGAGGTGAGCATGACACAGTTATTTTTGAATTCCAATTACAGTTTTTTCTCATGATGACCAATGTGCTGTCGTCATGTTTCAAGAGAAAAGCCCAGATTATGAAAACATCAGTGGAAGTTGTAGGATGGACTCCATGGTAGAAGAGGAAATTACTCTCTAATGCCACTGTGCCAAAATGTATCTCTTGTTGTGCTTGTTCACCTCTTGTTACCTCTGAGCCAGCATTGTTCTGTTACTATATAGAGTGGTATATAGAGTGGTCCTCAAATCCGGTCCTCGGGGGCCGGAGTACTGCTGGTTTTCCATCCTATCAGGTAGTTAATTGCATTCACCTGTACTAAACCAGTCCCTGATTAGACAACTAGATGGAAACTACCTTGTAGAATAGAAAACCAGCAGTACTCTGGACCTAGAGGGCCAGATTTGAGGACCTGATTTAGACTGTAACCAGCATCACTGTGGTCAAAGCTGGATATACCGCCCCCTAGTGTTCAAAATACCGAGGTACATCTGGACCTGCTCAAATTACAACAGCTGTACATTATTGTAAATGTATTAAAATATGTACCAAATATGTATCTGAGAATATATTATTCACATTACGAACATTAACATTACATACAAAGATCTTTCAAATGAAGTGCTCATATTCAGGATGTACCTAATTATCATTTAAAAATGGAAGCAGTGTGCAGCACTAAACTCAACCGGTAATTTTTATAAATCAGATGTATGTACAATTTTCAAACAACTCTTCAGATCAAGTTGAAATCCAAGTACATTGTTGTAAATGAAGGCCTTGGTGTTGGAGTCACTGTCCTCTTGGTTTTCACCCTCAGGCTCTGCTTAGTATCTGCTGGTGCCTTATCACACCCAATAGTTTACTTAACATCACATAAGCTAAACTGAAACAGCAGTTAATTGGATCATTATAACTTTATTTTCCATCGTCATCATCACTGTCAGGCCTCCAACAACAGGGTTCTTCAGTGGGTCAGATTGCTCATTCTTGTCTGCTATTTAAATCCACTCAAAATATTAGTACTTAAAATAGCTCCTGGCGTTATCTATCGTCTTAATATGTGATGAACACAGGAAGTAATGCTGAAATTCACATCTCTTACTGGCTGTACTACCTGTTGACAATGATATTACAGTGTGGAATTTTCTTCACACATTCTTTTAAATATTTTTTTAGGTTTTAGGTTTTTATCAACACCATATAAACATATATTCAGTTACTTACACGTTGTATTGGATGACAGGGAATAAGAATAGTGCCCGTCTATTTTTTGTGTGCATGCAGTTGTAATAGACTTTTTTTCTGGGAACTAGAACAATGCGGTGCCAGGACGTCAGCAGTGTTCTGTTGCAGCCTGAGGAGATAAGGGTGTTATCTGCCTGGACCCTCTGGCTCATTCTTGGCAGGAGCGTTGAGCTTGTTCTACAGCTGAATTGTATTAGTGGAAGTAGAACCTTTTTTTCCCAGGTCATGGCCTTTAAAGGGTGATGAGCTAAAAAAAGATTAACACGATTCCTCAGTTATTCCAACAGACTTTTGTTCACATGTCAAATCAAGCTGAGTTCCCTTGTTAAAGCCCAGTCCAGTTCATCTCACTTTACTCCAGTTCAGTTCATCTCAGTTCAGCTCAGTCCAGTCAAATCCAGTGTATGGTGTTATACCCTTCATGACATTGTGTGGATGTAATATCCGCCAAACGATCTGCAGGTTCTGATGTGTTGTGTGGAAGGTAGCATTGTCAATAATGGATCTTGAAAGTTACAGCAACTTACTACTTTTAGGATGTGGTATGTACAGAATCTGATGTATTTCAAGGTCCTGCGGGATTTAAAAGTATGTGTGTGTTATGTGCTGGAGTTACAGTGTTAGATCTTGCAGGCTTTGACATTAGCGGTATCCTTGTACAGGGCAACAAAAGGCATGAATGTAACTGTACACGTGTGAGAAGGCAACCCTGGGTAATGTAAATGTAACAAAAAGTGCCTTGTGCGTCTTGGTGGCTGTAGCGTGCTTTATATATGTGGTGTGAGTCCTGGGTCTTGCAGAGTGTCTAAGGTGCTGCAGCAGTCGTCGCAGTGAGAACATAGGACTGGTGACTGGAGGACGACCGCCGCCTCCTGAAAGGATAGACAAATTATTTATTTCACATTTGTCTTTCTAGTTATAGTCATAGTTATTTCTGTGTGTGGGCAGCCTGATCAGAAGACCTTACTTTCGATGGTGAAATACCGATAGACTAGATTACATACATGATAGCAACAGACGGCAGTCTGACTTGCTCATATTTTAAATGTCTCCACAAATACCTAACTGGTTGGAGACTAAGCCAAGCAACTCACCTCCTGATGATGAAGGCCAGTATACCTATGGTAGCCACGAGGATAGCGATGATCACTCCCACAGTCACCATGCTCCACCTTTCTCCACAGGCTGTCCTCACTGCAGTGGACAGGACAGGGATCAGAACCAGACGTGGGTCAAACTGCATCAGAGAGTCTTCTCCAATACTTGCAATACAATATGTTCATGTGAATAGATATTTTAAGATGAGTCCTTTTCCAGCTCAAAATCAAGCAATAACAAGCCTTTCATGCTGCTAATTGTCATAATAGGCCTTGGATCAAGAATAACCAGGTGCTGAGAATGTGCAATGTAAAAAAAGCACTTGAGTGTTGGCTTGGGCTTTGATTTCTGTTTGTTTATATTGCCTTCATGGAATGCAAAATGAGTAAGGTCTATGAACTAATTGTTTCAAGCATGATCAGTCAATCATTAAAAAGTGTGTGCTATACTTTGGCAACACTGGTCATGTATCAGTTTACATATTTCATAAATAAGTCCAAGAAAAGCCACGATGTAGATGCTACATTTTTCTCTTCAGAATCAGTTCTAGTTCTGTGTGTATAACATACCAGGATAATGTTTATATGTGATGATACTTGGTTGTGATGGTACAATATGGCTTCATTTATTTGCATATTACTGTGGGTTAATTAGCCTTAACAATGGTAAATTAGCGGCGTGTAAATAAAAAACCATTCAAGCAAAAAAATGTTGGCCAATGTGTTGTTTCTCCTCACTAATAAATATGAGTTTGAAATTAGTTAGAAAAACAACGATATCCAAATTCTCTCAATCACTGGTTATTCATGCACCTACCCGAGGCTACAGTGAGTGTTACAGTGTAGTTCTGTGACCCGTGTCTGTTGCTCGCTACACAACAGTACAGCCTGCTCTCTCCCATGGTGATGTTAGCAATGCCAAGTCTCTGGTCTGTTCCTCTGGGAGAATTCAGGGGTTCTGTTCCCGGAAGAAAGTTGATCCCTGGTGTGACGAGACATCCTGGACCCTTGTACCAGATGTAAGTGTGTACAGGTGGGTTGGCATCACTGCTACAGGTCAGAGTCACAGGAACCCCCTCTGGTAGCTCTCCAGCAGGCGAGACAGAGACGGCTGTGTTACGAGGAGGATCTAGAGAAGAAGCAGAGAATCGGGCCCGGCTTCAGTTCACATTCAATTCTGTCGATACAGTAAGTCGATTTTCTTCAAAAATCAAACTGCATGGGGAAGTTGCCTCATGCAACCTATAAAGAAATTATTGAGAAGTAGTGCTCTATCATTGGCAAATTAATTTACCTTGAATATCAATTGACCACAGATCTGTAATGAATTAGAGTGTTATTTATTTGTTTGTTTGTTTGTTTTAGGGTTAAAAGGGTGGAGCAACAAATGAATGTGTTAATTTGTGGATTGCTGGATGCATTGGTAGATGCACTGGTATAATGGATGGATGGATGGATGAATGAGTACATGAATGAATAAATTGGTGGATGGATGGATGATTTTTTTTAATGGATCAATATATTTAGATGTGAACTTGGAATCAACATATAGCATGTAACCTGAACAGCTGACTGTGGATTTGCTTGATGGACAATAACACAATATGCATACCTCATTTCACATGATAATGGTATAAGCTGAAAAGGACTGAACCTTCACTTACACTGTACATCAATGGCCATTGTTGTTGAGTTTTGTGGTCCATCTCTAGTCTGGACCTGGCAGTAGTAGCTACCAGTGTCGTCAGCCTTGACATCACTCATGCTCCAAACCGGTCCATCATGCCCAGGGGTGGTGCTGGTGTCCTTGTACCAGCTGTAACGGCCCTCTCGATTGGCCGCAAGGCTGCAGCAGGCCAGACGTAAGGCCACACCCTCTTTTATGTCACTGCAGGGACTTGCTGACACTGTGACTGCACTGGAGGAGTCTGGAGGAATGAAGGATTAGGAAAGAACGAAACATCAGTTTAGAGAAGATGCACTTGTACACATTGTTTTACTATTGATCACTGGTGTATTGATGCTTACCATACTGTCAATAGTACAAGCACTGGGACAGTGAACTTCAGTCTTTTTTTGTTGCTGACCCATCTACAGCATAACATGGATTTAACAATAAAAAGGATAGGAGTGTCAGGAGTGTCAGGTTTTGATTGTGGAGAGGGACATTTTGACAAATTTGCAGCCTTGCTCGAACAATGATAAGAACTTTGATTCTATTGTGTTCTATTCTATTCTATTCTTTTCTTTTCTTTTCTTTTCTTTTCTTTTCTTTTCTTTTCTTTTCTTTTCTTTTCTATTCTATTCTATTCTACTGAGTTGTTTTGGTTGCTCTACAGGTTGCCAGTAGTTACTAGGAAATTATGAGTCATAAAGGATGATTCCACGACAACAGACAAGCGTGTGACTTCCCACAAAGATGCCTCAATAATCATCTATGCACGTCTTTGTGGTGGAACACCACCACCACTTCCCACCACCATGCACCATGTCTCATAGACACACAAAAAGAAATATTTATTTTGGTATTTCTGTCCTTTTCAATAGAATATGCACTTACATGTTTGGTTGTAAATGAGTTGGCAAACAATTTAGAACTTGACTTTTTAAAACTGAACACTATGTAAAGCAAAGTTTAGACAGTGCTTATATTAAGTCACTGGTCAGTTTCAGTTCTAGTTCTGAGGAACAGCAGTGGGTGTCACAGACAGTGGACGGATGGATAGAGGAAGTGGCTAGCACGACTGTCTTCATCACCAGACTTTAATACTTGTAATACAAGTACCCCCCAGTATCTTGTATTAAATGCCTTCATGGACCTCTTGATTAGCTCTGTTAGGGCTATTGTATTAGCTCATTTGGGGCTAGCCTCAGTATGATATGGTATGGTATGGTATGGTATGGTAAGGTATGGTATGGTATGGTTTGGTTTGGTTTGGTTTGGTTTGTAAAATGTATATACTTTAATACTGTTAACGATTATATGTGCAAAACCTTTTCACAATACATTGGCAATATTCTATTTAGAATCAGTATCCTTTAATTCATTGGTTAGACCCAGGTGAATAATACAGTGTGTTTCCCACGGTGTCTGGTAGTTGTGCAACATCAAAGGTTAGCACAGCAGCGGTTAGCACAACTTCAACCAGAGAGGAAGAACTAATCAGTAAAATCAATGGTGTAGTATTTGGTTGTAATGGCAACCTGCATACCCTCCATGGAACATTATTGCCCATCCCTGCTCTATAGTCAGCTACGAAGCCAGTCAGAAAACTGATGAGGTAAGTAGGCGTCCTGGCTCAGCTGGTTAAGGCCATGCATGGTTCTTGGGGGCAGGCTAGCTAGATGGATGATCAATCTAGGCCAGTAATCTCACACTAGCTTGCTAGCAACCTAACTCATTGGCTGTATAGGGCCGCCAGCCAATGGTTAAAATCAAAGAAGAATCAAAGAACTCAATTCAGAATGTCTAGTAGATGGAGGAATTTTAGAAGATAAAGATAAAGACAGCTAGCTACTTAAGGTGGCTAGTGTTGCTGGTGAGCAAACCAGCAAAAGACAGGATGCCCAAAGTCTTCCGAGAAAGGTGAGGTAGGATAGTTCATGACCCACAGCCTTAGACCTGTAAAGTCAAGAAATTTTACAGCCCACATGGTCAAGCATGACTGTTGATTGTTGAATTCCGAAACTGCGGAGTTTGAGGGGATAAATCCACTTCACTTCCACTGGCAGTCAGGACGTAATGAAAAAGAACAAATAAAGCAGAAATGTTGTAAAAGACAGTCAGACAGTCAGTCAAAGACAGATAGACAGTAAAATAGTAGACACAGCCAAAAAGATAAACATGTAGGCAGCTAGACAGACAGACGGACCGACTGACAGTCAGACATATAGGCTGACACGTAGACAGACAGATAGGCAACCACATAAGCATCCAGCCCTGCAGTGAACAAGCCAGTGAGGCTGACAGACAAGCAGACACAAAACAGAGAGGACATAGTGGAAGGACCGATGGCAACTATGTGGTTTGTCTACTCATTCTGTGACTGACCACAGGGTGACCACAGGGCTGGCTGACCAGTGATCACCCTCTAATCATACTGTGCTGTATGACTATATCTGCATCATATATCCTTTTGTTTCCATGTGCTCTGTTTCTTCTGCTTGAAACCCATTGCAAACTGATTTAAAACTGACAAAACAGAATTTGACATGGTTGTGAAAGCAAAGTAAGGGTGGACTTACAGCTCCTACCTGCCACTAGGAGCTGTATGCCTTTCTGTTCTGGCATCTTCTGTGTGGGGTGGCTGGTGATGAGGTAGAACACGTAGGTGCCACTGTCTGACTGTCTCAGCCCAGAGATCCTCAGAGAACAGTTGTTAGTTCCTGGTTGTCCCAGGTACTCCACTCTGCTCTGGTAGGATGGATCTGGGAAGATACCGGCACTGTGGAATATATATCTGAGAGAGATAGATAGATAGATAGATAGATAGATAGATAGATAGATAGATAGATAGATAGATAGATAGATAGATAGATAGATAGATAGATAGATAGATAGATAGAAAGATAGGTCTGGTTTGTATGCTTGTGTGCTTGTGTGTCTTTAACATGACTTGAGTGTATTTTATCATTCATACTTTGGTGTGATACAGCGGCTTTCTTCCCGACACCACATCTCAGACAGAACTTTATACCCTTTCTCCTCCACTCCTCCTCCTCTATCCTCCATCCCAGCAGACTGTGGGCCAGCGGGCTAACGAGAGAAAATAAGGAGGGGTCAGATTGCTACGTGTAGAAGATGATGGGTCAAACCTCTGGGAACAATAAACAGCAAGGAGTCAAGTACTGTCATAACAGTGGATGCTTTCAAGGGTGAATACATTTTGCAGGACCAGATGTGAGAAAGGCCATCACTCTTAATCTGACATTCCCCCTTGAATTCCCAATCACTCTCCCTCCCCCCTTAATTAGAGCCTAGCTTGACCTGGCCTTTCAACCAATCAGCAGTCAAGATCACAACATTCACGATGGCAAGACTCCAGTTCTTAGATAATGGTTTCTAAACCTTATTTTGGTGACTGTCACTTTCTATTTCCTGTTTGTGCAGCTATAATGTGAGTTGTGTACAGAGAGATGAAGTCTGACATAATTTTGTAGGATATAACATTGGCATGTCTGAAATCCCTATGGAAAATATGAATTGGATTTGCAAGAAACATCAAAAATAGTCTGTGCTACACAGAGGCTAACTAGCTATACTACATGTTGTTCCATGAAATAAAATAAAACTAATATAACCTTTGTAAATGTTGGTCATTCAATTACTTTTTATACTGTTGCTAGTGAAATGCTCATCATTTTGGGAAGGGGACAGTTGTTAGCAATCTTGCGGGTTTGACATGATTAGCTATCAGTCACAACAATAATAATACTATTCAAACTATTCAATCCAATGCCCAGTATGGAGCCCAGGGTGACAATTCAAACAGCCCCCATTTGAGGTTCATGGGGAAAAGCCCAATCCACAACATGGCCAGACACCCTGCAGCAGGCCAGCAACGAAACAGAGGAACTATCTGATGTGGCATATTGGAAAATGATGCAAGCAGTTGAAAGATCAAACGTGAGCATGACTCTAGATGTTCTCAAACCACTTAATGTAAACTGGATAGTAGTGAAAAAGTTATCTTCCTTCAGTTACGCTACATCAAAACACTGATACCACGGATATTGAGATTTTACACTTTAATGTCACATTTGTGACTGCTGATTTTACCCCTTGTAGAGAATTTCTTCCGGTTAAATGCAAAGAATTGTGGGATACATGACAACCACTGACAAAGACTGCTTTATTTAATTACCTTGGCAGAAAGCTGCCCCTCTCGGCCTGTTTCCCTGGAGCTCTGGGGGTAGTCATAGCAACAATTGAGAACCACAGAGGAACCAATCACAGCACAGATAGGACCAGAGGGGAGATGAACTGACCAATCACCAGCAAGAATACCTAAAAGGCAGAACACATGCTTCTTTTAGTAATAAACAACTATAATAACCAGCTAAATACATATTAAAATGGGACATATTTCAACATCATTTTTGCAGTTTTATAATTTTTTTCTTTTCTACTCCACATTCAATCTTATATGTCAATCTCATAAAGTAATTTAATCTACTTTTCAGTATTAAAATTACAATTGCTTCAAATAAGTGAAAAATTATGCTAGTTGGGTGACATTATATAATCTATTTCAATACAGTGTCATGATCATGTGTGATGAGCCTTGTTTCATGATATCAAACTGAACTGAAGTGAAATTATCAAAACAGATTTCTTTACTTGTTGCTAGTAATTGCGATTTTAAGACTGAAAACAACATCAAACTAGTTGTTAAGATCAACATGTTTGGATTGTTCACACATTGCAATTAAAGGGACAATTTGTCTTATATGTTCTGAGCAGTACAACTTATTTGGGCATTATATTGTCTTTTTTCTAGTAGAAAGTAGAAAAGTGAGTCTAAAATGTGTCTGCTCAGTAGGACCTGTGATTCCAGTCATGGTCACAACTCTCTGGATGCTTTCTATAAGGTGGCGATACAGTATAGCCAATTTTTGGGGCGAGGAAGACAGGCCCAACAGCAAGCGACAAAGTAAGTCATTATGCTGAATGTATATTGAAATGTTTTGTGCCAACCAGATGTGGCAACAATATTCAGACTCCTTGGATAGTTCAACCAAAGGGGCACTGTTCAGTATTTATTTTGTTTGATACAGGACACTCATTCAAAATCATACACAGTGGTTCATAACTTGACTCGTTGACTCGTTCTTGAAGTGGAATACTAATTTACATAGAATGGACAGAAAGACAACTTCATGTATTCTTTATTTATTCATGTATTCTATAATGTTTCTGAGGCTCATGCTCTGCGCTAATTTCAGTGTCAGCCATAATATCTCCAAAATCCTGTTCCATCATCGCTGCTATGTACTGAAACAGCTGATCTTTACAGTGTTGAACATCTCGCCATGTAGATGTTATGGAGGGAAATGTTTTTCCATATTTGCAGGTAACACATCCTCTTTCTAGGCTCTATGGGTCTTACCTTTCAGACAGAGCGCCAGCAGCAGCCAGCAAATCTGAGGAGCTCCTCTACCCATGTCTCCTTTCTGTTGTTGTTCTCCTCCTGCACTTCTTCTGTTGTTTCACTTGTTTTGTCTTTTCTGTCTTCTTTCCTCCCTCTGCAGGCCTTTCCCAGTTCACCCACTCTCCTCCTGCTGGTCCAGCTTTCTCTCCTCCTGGGTGACTCTACCCTCGTTTACCAGTCTATCCACATTTATTTCATTCAGGGACTTGTACCAAAGCTTTTATTTCTGTCCAACTTCCCTTTTTTTCTTGCAAGTAACTGGTGTGCTTACTTGGGTTTCATATGTAAGGCAACTTCTCTTTCTTTTTTGTGTATTTGTGTGTGTGTGTGTGTGTGTGTGTGTGTGTGTGTGTGTGTGTGTGTGTGTGTGTGTGTGTGTGTGTGTGTGTGTGTGTGTGTGTGTGTGTGTGTTGATCCACTCAAACTCAGTTGTATCCATACATTGTTGATTTCCTGCGAAGTAACCTGCGAAGAGAACAATAAAGGATTTACTGGAAACTTGGGATTTATCTGTTGTGGAGTTTCAACGTTTTTTTGTTGTTTGTTTTACAGAAGTGAATCATTTCTGTTCCCTTTTCCAAGCGGACTATAAAATAAGTTTACATTTTTCAGTCAGGGAGAAGGCCTGGGCTACACCTGCTGCAAGGAGAACACAGGTGAGAGATTTCGCGGAAGGTGAGGATATGAGCCAACGTCCTTCAAAGTGTCCCCCTTATTGATGTTACATCGTAATGGACTGTTCATTTTGCCCCTACGAATTGTCCAGAAATGCTGAAAAAAACATGCATGACAGAAAAAACGCATTCGCCCCTATGCTTTTAGAGCTATTTAGATTAATAATCGAAATTCCTCATTTTTCAATTAAATAAAATAGTTGTAAATCATTTTCATTATTTAAACGATTTAGTGAAGCGTGCAAACATGCTGTCATGGTGCCCTTTGGTTTGTTGAACGTGTTTAACCCATCTCTGTCCCACACTCATGGTTTGGAGCAACAAAGGCCTCTGGAGTCTTATAGAAATATTATAGAAATATTGAAGGGAGGTGAACAAGTATGTTATAAACTATTATATAAACTCAGTGTTGAGTACCACCACGTTAAATCCCTGTAGGAATATTCCTTCTTCTGGTTACTGTGGTCTCATCCAAACTATGATCTCATGTCTGTTTGGTGAAGGGAAGGGAACGTGTGACTGGTTGAATAATCGTTGATGATTAATTGAATATCAGTCAGCCATCAAGTGGGAAAATTTGTTCAGCAGAGCTTGAATAGATCCATATAAAAAATGAATTAGTGTAGTACAGCATATCAACCAGGGCTGGGTTCAATCAATTCAGAGCATCTTAAAATTAAAATAATGATAAACGTTTGGCAGTGGAAGTATGGATTACCTAAGCATGAAACATGAAACTTATTATAACATAAATTGAGAATGCTGTATTAGTGGCATATTGTACTTTCTGCTTACATTTTGAACTGGCCGACCAGAGAGTGAATTAACCCCTCAACTTCCTCATGTAGTTGGGTGGGGGGGGGGGGGGGGGGGGCAAAACTAGCATACATCTTAGTGAGATTTTAGGGGGTAGGGTGACTGTCTGTCTATCTATCTATCTATCTATCTATCTATCTGTCTATCTGTCTGTCTATCTGTCTGTCTATCTGTCTGTCTGCTTGCTTATGTATTTAAATATGTGGAGCATTTAAAGAAATGTAACTATAACCTAAAATGTGGCTGGTGACACGTGTGGATTTCAATATTATTTGACCAGGCAGAAGAGTCTGCTGAGGGACTAGTCCACCTGCTTGGAAGGAAGGAAGGAAGGAAGGAAGGAAGGAAGGAGGGAGAGACTGATCATTGACCACCTCTGCCCTCTGCCCCCTACAGAATGTATGCTGAGAAAGCTGTGACAGAAGGAAAGATGGGTAAGCACACACAGACACACACACACACACACACACACACACACACACACACACACACACACACACACACACACACACACTCACACACACAGAGAGAGAGTGAGTCAAACATTGGCTGTTTTCTCTGTCTGGACCAGAAATCAGTCAACTTCGCTGTTAACTATTAACTGGTTTGTTCATCACTTGCTGTTTAACCCTCTCTCTGATGGACACTGGATTTATTGAAGGTTTGTCTTTCACATGGGAAAACACAAACTGATCTGATAGTGATTTTGGCTCATTGGGATCAAGATTAACCAAATACATCTCCAATACATCTCCCAAATATGCCTGAAAATCAGTGCGCAGTTTGCTGAAAATCCAGGAAGGGGGTGGGATGGATTCATTGTTGCTTTCCGTCACATTATCTCCTAAAATCTATTGTCAGTATGAGAAATGCATGTTACAATTTGTGGTAACAGAAAGTACACCATTTCCAACCCGGTGTAACTCACATTATTAAGTTCTCCCACCTTATTCATCCCCTTGTAACTTTAACTGGAAGCACTCCTCCCATCACCCTGAAACATGACATAAACGGCAACCAAAGTATCCACCACTCGCTGTCTTCCTCTCTTAGATGTTTTTCTTGGCCTCTATCATGGAGCGTTATGGTGCTGGCCAGATCTTTTACAGCTTCATGGCTTTTAATGAGTTTATTATGTTATGATGTTATTATGGAGGGAATTGAACCATTTGTGCCAGTGTGTACTGCGAAACAAAAAGTTGCCTCTCTTAACGTCACCAGGACAAATTCCTGTACATTCCTGTTGTATTTAGTGATTCTGATTTCTATAACAAGGACTGCCTGGAAGCATGCGTCTAATAATGTGTCTAGTCCCAGGATTCAGTGAAAATTAAGTGCTGAAACTTCAAATGTAAAGGGTTTGTGATTCATTCTGTGTAACCATTAATCAGACTAATACAAACATTAATTTACAGGCATTTAAGTATTTAAACTGGAATTACAAAAACAGATTATTTTTTTATTTCAAGTGTTCAAAATCTTCTTACAACCACAGAGACTCAAACACGAGTACTAATTAATTCCCAAGACTCAAAACTGAACTTTCAAAACTACTTTCAAGCCGTCAGTGGTCTCTCTCCATTTTCAATGGTGTTACAACTTTTTTTTCAATTTTTTTCATTTTCAAAACATTTTTTTCTCACCAAGGCCCTGGAGGCTCATCTAGCAAAGTTCAGCCTTACCTTTTAGACCATGAACCTACTAGCCAACAGTATTGTATATAGCCTACCTTAGATTGCAGGGACCTACAGTCGAAAGTCATCAATTTCACTCTTCACCTGTCTTCATCGAGGGTTTTCTTAGTCATTTTGTCCTTGTTACACTATGACTTTATTTCTCTAACATGGTAGATTTGAGTCTTGGTCGTACAATTTTTGTATTGTCTGAAGTGAGTCGATCCAGAGAAGTGTGCCTGTGCCTGTTTGCTATGTGTATAATAACAGGAGAAGATATAGTCTAGTCCAGGGTTTAGTCCAGGTGTGGCACTCATGTGTAGTGTGTTTATGTGTGTTTGTGAGATTAGGAGATTAGGTGAGATTTCTGTTGTTCCTATTTCAGACCAGGTGTGGTTCCGTTCATCATGACACGCTTACAAACTGTGCACATGGGAACAGGCACAGAAATACAAATATGCATGCACACACACACACACACACACACACACACACACACACACACACACACACACACACACACACACACACACACAGGTTTGGGCGTCTTTCATGTCCTTTGAAGTGGGTTTAGACCAAATTATATCTGCTGTTTGTATTTTTTGACTCCTCTGCCATAACTACGGCTGCAACACATCATGACTCATAGTATCAACCGTGTGTGTCTAGATCTGTTTGTGTGTGTATCTGTGTGTGCAAGAAAGAGAGAGAGGTTGGGAGAAAGACAAAGTCATAGAGAGAAAGCGATAACAGTTTTGAGGTACCTAGTCTATGTCTTAGCTCTCAAATCACCCAGGGTCGTTTTGACCAAGCAATAAATACATTATTACATATTTAAACACTGCATAAACAGAAATATCAGAAAAATGCACCAGAGAAGTCCACCAGTACAAGATAATGTTTTAATTTAGTAGACATCTACAAAACTTTTGAACCCTATGTAGCCTAATATCAGCCTAGATGCTATAAACCATTTAGACGTCTTTTAAACGGCTGTGGGTCAGTTTCCAAAAATGTTCAGTTGTCCAGTGTGTGCAGTAAAAAATAGGACTCCTATGATAACGTCCCCTGAGTTCCCAGGTCTCAGATGCCTATCCAATCAGTTAATGCAATGTAGATAATAGATTATACAGAACATAGGACAAAAATACAAGACAAAGACAAACTACAACAGTATAGTTTCTCTATACTCTCAACCATGTATCAACTTTTGCTTTGCAGCCTACTTTACTACATCGATTTCAGAAGAATGCTGCCTCATAACAGACACACACACACACACACACACACACACACACACACATACACACACATAGAAGGAGGTCTCAGGTAAAGGGACAATAGATTGTTTGTTCTCTGGTCTCCTATGACGTGGTGAGGTGGAGCACTGAGTGGGGGAAGAGGGGAGGAAAGAGGGAAGAAGGGAGGAGATGTGGAAATGGGGAGGAGGGGCGCAGTGAGGCAGGTAGTGCCGCGTCTGTGCTAGAGTTGAGGTGAGTGTAGAAAACACTGGGGTATTTCCTGGAAACCATCATCTGAAAGAATGAACGCAAGAGTCAGGAATGTCCCTCCCATATGAACAGTCGCTGTTTAATGTTCAGTACTTCTTTTTGTTTCTTGCTATTTTCTTTTCTCTCGTTCTCTGACCCTTGGCCCATATTATTACCTACAATCAAACAAGCCACGGAACAATAACACCATTAACGAGCTGACTGGAGTTTGGGAAGGAAATGATGAGGAAGGGAGGGGGGATAGAAGAGAGGACAGGTACAGGAAAATACAGGAGGTACGAGAAGGGGAAGAGAGGAAGAGATTCGGGTTGAGGTCGGAGAGGGGAAGTCACAGAGGAGGGAAATGCGAAAACAAGGTACAGGTAGGTGGCCGGGAAGAGGTAGAAGTGGAAGGGGGCAGATGGGAAGAGGTGCCAGAAGGGAAGGTAAGGTCAGGATTATCCGGTCAAGACAACAATCAAGTTTCTTTGACAACGTTAACGTAGAAATTCGGCAACCGTGGGACCATGTGGGACCAAGCGGGCTCTGTAGGGAGCACAGAGTTTTACCTGGAGTTGTACCTCAGAGTTGGGGTGGGGCGGGGGGGGGGGGGAATGAGGACTCCATAAAGTTGGAGGGTGATGGTGGCAGGAAGGAAACTAGGCATATAGAATGTTTTCTTTGATTCGATAGGGAACATTTCTTCCTGATAGACCCCTACATGTTTTCTGGCACACAGACGGTTCTAGCAGCATAATTCACCCAGACCCGACTCTCTGCTGCAATGTGGTAAAGAATAGAAAATCACTTTAAGAGATCCACTTTAAAAAACAATTGACACATGGCAGTAAACATCACAGTCAATCTCCAACATTAACTGCTAACTACCTGCGTTTTCTCAATGTTGATATGACGATGATGACCATCACGATGGTGATGACAATGTTGTGCAAAAACAGTGCATATTAATAAAGGGATTTTGTCTAAGTGCGTTTGATAGATAATCAATGCACATATTCTGAATCACTCTGAAATAGAGCATCAGCTATATGTAAATTCAATTCAATGGGACAAAAGTGTGATAAGGGGTCTTGGTGGGGACCCAGGGACACTCTGTTGATGTTTGGGCTGTGAATCTTGGTGTGGCCACCTGCCGATGGACACTTTGTCCTGAGTTGAGTGACCCCTAGGTTGACTGGAAGGTTGTGACAGAAAATAATTTGGGAGTATGTTGGAGTGCAGGAGCTCACAGTGTTTTCATTATTGTATTATTTTTTTGCCTTTATTCAATAGTTAGCAGTAGAAAGAGACAGGAGAGACAGGACAGATGGAGGGATGAGGGATGAGATGCGACAAAGGTCCGGGGCCGGATTCTAACCCAGGACGTCATGGCTATGTGGTATGCGCGTTGGACCACTGAGTCACCAGGACGAACGCTCACAAAGGGTTTGTCCGAAAATGGCAAAAGTTTGACGATAAATGAGGAGAATAAAAATGCTATGTGATGCTGAAGAGCAAAAGCTGTCCCAATTTGTTCCTCCTCTCCTCTCTTCCTTTCTCCGAGACAGAAATCAGGCATGCAGCTCGAGAGGCTGTAGGGATTGAGTTGATTTCAGCAGCAACACATTTAGTTGAGGAAGAAAAGGAGAGAGAGAGTGAGACAGAAAGAGAGAGAGAGAGAGGAAACAATTCCAATAGATGGCTCTTCCATAGTCCTGACTACCTCTCACTGCTCCAATCTGTGGGTCAAGTTGACAAACTCTGCTCAGAACAAGGGGAGAACAAGGGCAGAAAGGGACACACAAAGAACAACACACACGGGAACAGACATGGCACCACATCCCAGTTTAAGAGTTTGTTCTAGCTTGATGGAGAAATGCTAGACTTTAGACTATTGATCTAATCAGTGCCATTTGTACTTTTCAGATTGTGCCTCTGAACAAGCCCTGGCATACAGTCAGCAGGATAAGCATTGTGACGACATGCAGAAATCTGTCTTTTTTGCTGATATTTGTTTTAGAGCGGTTTGACATCAAGGCAATGAAAAGCTAACGGTCTATTCTATTGCCACATATTCATTTTTTTTATGTCAAATCTGTAGATAAAAGTGTACAATCAAAACAACTACTGTTGTAATATTTACACTTTTTATCATCTAAATCTTCGGCGACCTGTCCCGGTTGGTGTGTAATGTTATGCAATGATAGATGTGTGTGTGCTGCTGTTTAAGTGTTTTCGCATGTATGCGTCCGTGTGTCAGTGTGTGCATACGTTCATGTGTGTATGCATTGATGTGTGTATGTGTGTCTACAGGCAACAGGGGAATCTCTCTGACCTGTGTGTTGACCCCCTGTCGGGTGATCGGGGTGTGTGTGACGCTGATGACACTGGGAGCCATTGGAGCAGCTGTCTGGGCCGTAGGTCAGACCACTCGCTCACACAGACAGAAAGACAGACAGATAGACACACACACACACACAGGCTTGGAAAGGTAATTCGCTGGTGTATTGTGTAAATATACTTAATAATAGTAATAATAAGACACGATAAGATCTCTTACAATTGCTTTTGCACTGTGTCGCCTCCAAAATCCATAGAATAT
The DNA here is from genome assembly GCA_034670385.1 of Hoplostethus mediterraneus. Classification (NCBI taxonomy): domain Eukaryota; kingdom Metazoa; phylum Chordata; class Actinopteri; order Trachichthyiformes; family Trachichthyidae; genus Hoplostethus; species Hoplostethus mediterraneus. The sequence continues at coordinate 2,391 of JAXDDW010000331.1, read as the reverse complement.
GGAGAAAAATAGATAATTTAACAACCGTCATCTCAATGTGTACATTTGACATTTGTATCCATAAACTCTCATCACTGTTTCTTGTTTGTTGGTTAGTTTTATTCCCAGGACATGTAATGACGCCCCAGCCCTGCTCATAGACACACATACCCCTATTCTGTTTTAAGTTCTCATGATCAAAACTCTGAGGATCATAAACTCTTTCATCCTTTGTTATGATATGTTGTGCTGTTTTAATATATACTGAGTGTTTTGCTTATCACCCTCTGTAGTGACGTACTGCACCATGGAGGAAGACACAGGACTGTACGATGGTGAGCAAGAGAAGAGAGACAGATAGATAGATTCAGAACCAGTTATTTGTTTATTTGTAACCCTTTGGGAAATTGGAGGTTGACAGGAAAATTTCCACATAGTCGATATGGAAACAATACCACAGGCCATCAAAAGCTTAGCAATCAAACACAAAAAATAAGCCTTGAAAGTAGCCCCCGTCTCACCCCCTCCAGTCCAGGTGAATTCTGCTGACCAGCATCTTCGGGTGTTTGACTCCGCCCAGAGGAGGTGGCGTCGGGTGTGTTCGTCACCAGCCAATGACCTGCTGGCTAGCATCAGCTGTGAGGAAGTGGGATTTGTGAGGTGAGATGTTTTACAAACAGGGATTTCTGCACTAACATGTTTTCATAAAGCCTACTAATATATGTGCATGTGTGTGCCTGTGTGTGTGTGTGTGTGTGTCAGTGTGGTGAATTTCACAGTAGCGTCAGTCCCAGAGGCCAGTAGTGATGGAGGAGATTTCTTCTGTGTCAAACAGGAAGAGCTCAGCTACGGCAAGAAGATCAAAGACTCATTGTTCTCATGGTAACAAACACCTGTCTGTCTGTTTCTGTAGATAGACAGTCTGGTCATTGCAGAAACATGGTGCCATTTAAACAAAACCAAAGCGTTTGTTGCGTTAGACCATTTTTAGCTAGAGCTCAACATAGTTATGTGACCGTTTCTCACCTGTCATTTATGATTCAAGATTCAAGATTCAAGATTCAAGAGGTTTATTTGTCACATACACACACAAGGTGTGCAGTGAAATGTAAAAGTGTCAATGCTCAGCAGGAATGTGTAAATGGAAAAATAACAGATTCATACTATTTACAATAAAAAAAACCAAAAAAAAAACAATACACTATTTACAATGTCATAGTAAGAGCTCTATAAAAAACAATACACTATTTACAGTAAGAGCACTTGGAAATAAGAATATAGTAAAAAAAGGGGGGAAATTGTATATATGTAATATAATATAATATAAATTATGTGTAGTCTTTACCTAAGTGTGTGAGTGTGTGTGTGTGTGTATAAGAGGGGCAGTTTGTGGGTCTGGGTGGGGGCCCTGGTGAGGTCAGAGTTCACAGTCCTGATGGCCTGAGGAAAGAAACTCCGTCTCAGTCTCTCTGTTTTTGCTGCATGACTGCGGAGGCGCTTGCCTGACCGCAGCAGCTGAAACAGTCCGTTTTTGTGGTGGTGAGGATCCTTCATGATCCTGCAGGCTCTGGTTCTGCACCTCCTGGTGTATAAGTCCTGCAGGGTGGGGAGTGTAGTTCCAATAGTGCGTTCAGCCGAACGCACTACTCTCTGCAGAGTACTCTCTCTGATTGTTCATTTATTTCATTCATTTATTATGTAGAATGAGCAATGTTCATTCTTCATGTAAAGCACTGGCACTTTAAGTTGAACATCAAACTTAACCACTACAGCTGTACGAAACACATTTTTTAATTATGAAATAGAAGTAGCAGTTGCAGTAGCGTAACAATTTCTACACTTCTAAATTATTGGCTACATATATGAGCGGTATAGCTATAGCTTATTAGTGTTTTCTCCAATTTAATCAATTTAGTCAATTCACAGGCTTTACAGTTCTGATGCACACTTTCTGTTTCTATGATAATCAACATCTGTCTCACACTTTCTTTTCTTTCTCTGCCTTTGTCTCTCTCTCCTGTCTCTTTTTGTCTTGTTATCCCACTTTCCTCTCTGTTGCTCTTCCTGTCTGTTTTGTACCTGTCTGTCTACTCAGAGTAAATTGAACAGTGACTTAAATTCAGTTTGAATGTTTGTTTTACAGTCTGTTACAAGCTCTGTCTGTCTTTGTTTCAGTGACTGTGAGAGCAGGGAGGTCCTAACACTGTTATGCCAAGGTAAGATCCACATTCTTTCTCTCTGACACACCGACGTTATACTCTAATAACTTACTGCCACTATTCTCTGACCTCTGACCTGTCCTTGTCTGTCCTTCTCAACATTTCTCCCCCTACCTCTGTCCCTCCACAGACTGCGGTAGGCGTAGTTTGACGGAGGACCGTATAGTGGGTGGCGTGGATGCCAGGCAGGGCA
>JAXDDW010000330.1:0-49958 GCA_034670385.1 Hoplostethus mediterraneus | reverse complement strand
AATATAACCATCTGTCTTTGTGGCCAGGTTCTGGCGACCTGTGTTGCGCCCCCTGTCTTTGCTGAGGAGGGCATTCTGCTCTGTTGGCGGAGGTCTGGCTTGGCTTGGCTGAGCGGGTAAAACACCAGGACCAGCCCCTCAACACAATACGACTCAATCACAGAAATAAAAGGTCAATCAACGATAAATGGTGAATGAAATTTGCTTGTCATGAAATGTTTGAAGATTTACACTTATCTCAATCAACAAAAATAAAGACATTAACGGTCAACAATTTTACCCCTGCAATTACTCCTGACCTCGCTAAAAAAACGATGTGAATTATGATTTTAGGTGGCCACAATTCTCTACATAGAAATTGATTCTGTGTGAATTATAACAAAAGATGCATTTGGAATCAATTTTTTCCTAAAAAAGTATTTTCATTATTGTTTCACTTTAAAAGGGCGTTTTTTTTTTGTATCATCCCAGAAAAAAAAAATATGGTTTTAAAATGGTTTTAAAATATAGTTGTGTGCATCAGTGGACATTTGCACATTTTAACACAGGCTTATGTTTTGGTATCACATTGTCTTGAAGTTTTTCCAGGTGTTCTTCTTCGATGTTGTCTACATGTTGTCTTCCATTAATAAATGGCTGTATGATGAAGACATTTTATATTTAATGTATGAGAAATGATTCTTTCCCATTGTACGTCCTGTCTCTCACTTTGGATTTGCCAGAACTGCTTGATTTGTCCAAAACAATCACAGGAGGAAACAACAGTGTTAATGCCCCTCAAATCTGGACACTTATACTCAGGGTATTGCTGGGTAAAATCAGTTATTAACAATGTGTGGATTTCTACCACCATCTACTCCAATTTTGTACCTTTTATATAAAAATGCTCACCTCCAAACTTTTCAAATATCATCATTTACTCAGCATTCCCATTGTGGGCAGACAACCCTCAGATACTGTGGTTTCGAAACGTGTGGAGTGATCTGAATTATATTGCTTTTGATAAAAGAAGACCAAAATAAGTCTAGTGCAAATCTCTTTTCTGGTTTGAGAAGTGGTGGTTGGTGTAATGAGACTTAACGGTAAGATCTGCTTCACATACCAGGTGATGCTGATTACTGGATAGCTGTCAAATGGTATCCCTTCTGTCCTTTCAGAATATTTGCGAGAACCATACCCTTGTTTTTAGGAAATAACTCAATTTGTTCAATTTTTACCATCCCATGCCATGCAACAATTTGGAAGGAAAACCTAATAAATATTTCTTATTGTGTGTAACCCTTCACCCAATCAATTCAATTAAACAGCATTGCTGAAAATTCCAATCTCTTTCTTCTATATGACCCCTATTTTGAATGTGAAGGGGGCTATCTGAGTACAGCTGGAAGGATGTGCTTCATCTCTCAGGTTATGTCTGTCAAATACAACTCTCTCTCAACTTGGTAATGTTGGAAAACTCACTCCAGTCTAGTGTTTGACAAGTCATATTATAAAACTTCCTTGCACATACATAAAAAAAACCTTATCCCCTATTTCAAAACAGCAGTCAATACATTTCAAACAAGCTTGTTTCATAACAATAATAATAATAATAATAATAATAATAATAATAAAATACAAACCAACTTGGAGCATAAAATTACATGGACAAACTGAAAACACATTGCTTAGTTGTGATGTTAACTACCTTTACTACACCAGCTCCACTTCTGCCAAGTTCATATCTGTATAGGAGAAGTATTTTTAGGTAGATAATAAAATAGTAAGCTAACGTAGGTAATAAGCCTAACAAAATATACACATATTCATAAGCACATGTCATAGTTCAACTCAAGTGTATTTTTACAAAAGCATCTACATACATGATATGGCAGCAAAAAGCTTGAACGTCAGATGACAAACCCTAAGCTTCTATTAACCATAGCCACATTTAATTTCTGATTTGTAATCTTATGTCAAGATTTAACAAATGCCATCTTTACTCCAGATTGTGAAACATGGCCCCATTTAATTCAATTTCATATTTTGAACATACAGGACATACAGGATGAGAATTACCCCTTACATCAACAAAATATTGTGAATACCTTTGCCAAAGGGTTTACATTTTGCTTTCAGATGATGTGTCGCTATTACAAAAATAGATTGTCTTGTAATCATTTCCAATGATACTGTCTTATCACACATTTGGACCACATCATGACTTTTAAAGTCATCTTACAGATTGGTTTTAATTTATTTATTTTTTCTTGAAAATACTTTAACCATAATCAAACATCAAGTGATGGTTGGCTCAAATGCTTTTCAGTGAACATGAAGGACTGTAAAATGCACTCCAAGATGAGCCTCAGCTAAATTTGAATTAAGTTGTTGAGATTAAAAGTTGTGTATCATTATTCTCTCTTTTTTGGCTTAATAAACTATCTACAAATATGTGCAAACTTAACATCTTGGTCCATCTCAAGTATAAATTGGTGATTGTCTACAATGTTTGAATAATATTTTAGGGATAGCCTTTGTTAGGAATTATTTCTTGGTTGTGGTGATGAACGTAACAAGAAAGCAGCACTGAAAGGGAAAAATATCCAACAGCATCTCTGCCTGTGAGAAGATTCTGGGGAAGACCCACAAGATACAATACGTTTATACAGTTGTCCATGTGATAATTTGCCTTGTCCCTTACAACCCCCCTCAACCTTTTGTCTGTCATATGTGTGCTAATTGGGAAGAGCAGGTGTAGCTCTGTCCCCCCTGTGATAGTTTACAACACAGCTACTGCGTCAAATTCATTTTTATGTTTTGTTGCATTTTTTATAAAAACTATTTTGGTCTACAATAGGCATATTAACACAACCACAAAACTACAAACAACCAATAGTGATCAAGTGACAAAACATAGATGCATTTTCACAAGCACACTGCCCTGAGAAAAACAAACAAACAAACAATCAAACAAACAAAACCAAAAATAACTTTAGGAATCTTGCCGTATCATAGGAAGCCATACCTTGGTAACCATACACTTAGAAAAAATGTTATTTTCTCCATAAAACTCAAACACTTAAGCCTAAAATATCTTACCATTCTTTGGTTTATGAAAACAAACATCATCGAATACAAGCATTTCCATTTGATTTCTAATAATTAGCATGGCCCCATCTGACAAACAAAATTACCACCACCAACCCTTTTAGGAACACTAGACTAATCTTTGCAATGAAAATATGCATAGCCATTATGGCAGATTACATGTTGGTTGAGACAGTGACCAACATCATGATAAAGAATAGCATCACCAATTTTTTTCTTTTTCTTTTTGTATCTCTACACCCCCAAAACAGAGAGACAACATACATTGAAGTATTCCTTAAGTAGTCCTTTAAGCTTATGAAGTTCATGATGTCATGGCAGATTTTTGTGGTACTGTGTAATAAACATCAATACAAATACAAATCAATACAAATTTGAGTCTTTATTCTGTAAATATAAACTTGAATATGCTGGGTAATGTTTGCTACTACATGATCAAATATCCAACAGATCTGTAAAATGTTTAAGCGCTGGAAATCAATGTATGCCAAAAATGTATGCCAGACTAGGTGTTGGAATGTTCTGGACTTTACAGGACTGCATATGTTAGTTATGCTGCACACTTTTATAGTCTTTAGAATTTTAGTCTTTAGAGGCTAAATCACATCCAAGTCTCCTATCACCATTATGATAAAATAAAGATAATGTACCATGTGTTCAAACCTGTAATTGAGGGACACTTAAATATAATTTGTGCTCCATCAAAAACAAAGTACTCGCCAAAGCAAGGCTGTTTAAACATGACTGCATGCTTAATTTGTATTGAGGTGCTATTCTAGCTTGTTAATAAAACTTCCATGATCATATACATAATCTAGATGTTGTTATGGTTAGTTTAGCTGTGCCCTAATTTAAAATCCAGTTGTGTTTCTTGTGTGCGTGTGTGTGTGTGTGTGTGTGTGTGTGTGTGTGTGTGTGTGTTATGGTATGATAGTTGGATGACAGGGACTAGCTATATCGTGGTCAGCATTAGTCAGACGCAGGGGTCTGATTCTTCTTTTTCTGACAGGCGTATTCGGAGGGACATTCACTACAGCATCGTATTGAATGTCAGGGTCCGGACTCTGCCAACTCAAACTGCCCTCCATGGGTTGATCTCCTGCTGGTAGCAAGGGTGTTGAAGAGACAGACATGACGGATGGAGTTGCTTTCAGAATAAAATTCCGAATAATGACCCATTAGTTCCTAGGCGCCATATTTAGCCTTTTTTTAAAATCCCGCCTCTTTTTTTTTCCCTTTTTTCTTTTTAGGTATTCCGGTCGAAAATACGTGTCTGAACAACAGGATCATCAAACAAAAACCATTTCCCATCGTCCCACCTGTTGTATCGCTGCCCCAACTACCAGGCAGCTGGTCAATAGATTTTTTCTTCAGGAACTCTCACTCGGATGCTTTCGACACCTTCACGTTTCAATGTTCAGCGCGCAAAATGGCATGTGTGATCTAAGCAGTAAAACATCAATTACTAAAGTACAACCACAGGCTTGTCACCCTTCCGCCTCTACCACGTTGCCCCTATTCAGATTTTATTTTTAAATCATTTCATTTATCACTCAGATATAAACTAATGTTATATCTTTAACTTTCTTTTAACTATCTTTAACATGATTTCACAAACCCGTGGACATCTCACACACCTCCCACCAACAAACTCTCCATCACACCCTCATGCATGTGTACACATCCCGTATGGTCTAGTGGTTATGATGCCTGGAGTCCAGCCAGGAGACCCGGGGTTCAATTCCTGGTATGGGAAATGTCTTTTTGGTGTTTGTCAATTGTGTCTAGCTGAAAAATAGTAGGGACACACTCAAGATTTAAGATTTTTTAATGCTAAACCAGGGTCATAAACCCTCTTGTGACCCCCACACCCATCTATGCACGTGCCTGATCAATAAAGCTTGTTCAGGACGCCCGCATCCCCCCACCCTGGGTTCTTTTAACACCTCCCAGCTATACACGGGTCTGCCCCAAAGACTTCCTCCAGAATCTCCCCCCTCCTCCCTGGGTTTATTTCACCATCCTTTGCATCATCAAAAGACTTCCTTAAGGAATATAAAACAACCCCCAGTCTCATAGCACCATGATACTTCCACACTGGGGTGGGCTTCCCCCCTCCAACCCTCCCATCCTTGCACACACCCTATGGGCCATTCCTTGATCAATAGACTTCCTTAAGGTTATAAAGTTGAATACAGTCTCATAGCATCCCAGACACTTCCACACTGAGAGTTGCCACAAAAAAAAACCTCCCATGCACACCATATGGGCAAGTCACTTGATCAGAATCACAAGATCAATGGATGTCGCTTTCCCCCACACTTTCAAAATGGCCAGTCTCATAGCACACTAACACTTTCACCCAGCACAACTTCCCCCTCAACCACCCCAACCCTTGCACACCCTATGACCCCCCTTCCTTGATCAACATCCCAAGATCAACGGATGTCACTTCCCCCCACTCACACTTTCAAACTGCCAGGTCTGGCAACTGTCATGGCTGCCGAACCCTCGGTCACAAGGAGGTCAGCAGCAACCCCTCATAAAACCCCCCAGTGCCATGCTCTCTTCCACTGACAGCCTGCCTGTCATGCTCTCTTCCACTGACAGGTCTGACATGCTGTCCATCACTAAGAGGTCAAAGGACAAACATCAATCACTTTTTTGACAGGTGCCCATCAATGTCAAACTGACATCATCAATCAAATTTGACAGGTGGGTCATAAATCATGTAATAAAAATAGTTTAGTGACATAAGGTGACTTGTATAACTACTGTCAGTTTTTTCATAAAAAATAAAAATAAATAAACAACTGATTTAACCGTGCAATTGAATTTATGTACATTCTCTGTCAAAATCATGCGCACACAAACAGCTGTTTGCGGATCTCTCTCTCTCCTCCGCTCTGTGTTTCAGGACTATGGACGTACACACACATACACTGCGTGGGTCAGCTATTTTATGACCGCACCCACCCGACCCGACTTTAAAACGGACCCGCACCCACCCGACCCAATTTACAATTAAGCATTTTTGACCCGAACCCACCCGGCCCACGGGTATACCCGCGGGAACCGCGGGTTTCGGATCAACCCGAGCATCACTAACACACACTACGCTACACAACAAACAGCGCTGTCCATGGTCCTGAAACAACAGCAATAGTCGATCATGTAGCCTATTTCTGCCAATAATGTTATTGGTTTTGCTATTTTTCTATATACATTAAGCTTAAAGGCACTGTATGTAACTTTTGGAAATACTTTCAGTTTCACTGTCTGTCACGTGTACATTCACACGCACTCCGTAAGCGTGAGTGAGCATCGGCCAAAATAGTGACGCGACATACACAAGACTACTGACTGAATATTATTTGGACCATTATCTCCGTGATACCATGGATGTATAAGCATGATACCCGCCCGAGCCGCCAGGGACACACACAGCGGTGTGAGCCCCGCTCGGCGTGGGCTCCGGCTCCAGCTCGCTCTTTCCACCGGGGCTGGAGCTCACTCTCTCCGCCGCGGCCGGAGCCGGGTGCTCTCTCCGCCGCCGAGACTTTGTGTTGGACTCTTGTGGTGGTTTGTTTGTTTACGTTAGCGGACTCGATTTCTAAGCTACCGTGGCTAGTGTTGCTACACACCGTTGGCGCTGTAGAGGCTGTATGGGAGCTGAACAGAATCGGGAGCGCGCTTAATGAACACGACCCGAGTCCACATATAAATCAGTGAGGTGAAGGTGAAACTGAAAGTATTTCTAAAAGTTACATACAGTCCCTTTAAACAGAGGATATTAAAACAGCCGACATGATAGCGCTGAAAAGCATCTCCATAAATGGCAGTGAGCAAGTCTATTACTATTCTCCAGATTTTATTAATTTTAGATGAATAAAACAGTAGGCCTACTAGTCAAGTATAGAAAATTATTAAAAGCAGTAACAAGAGTAGTTTTAGATCCCAGGTTGAAATGAATTTTGTGATACATATGATTTTTTGTCTGGAATATGATTTTCTTTTGTCTGGAAAGAATATGATTTTCTTTTGTCTGGAAAGCATTAAGGAATACAAAATTAAAAGTTATTGTGAGACTCAATCTTGTAGGCCTATGAACTGTAAAACATTACCTATAGTAGCCTATGAAGCTTATATTCATGTCTCAACAAGCATGTCTATTTTCTTCTTTTTGTGTTGTTATCTTGGTCTGGTTATAAACCTTTCTTTTAACCATAGCTATATGTTCTATCCTGCTATATGTATATTACAGGAAGAGCTAAATGAGATCAAGGCAGTCTGGAACAGTCACCGCATTCGGCCAACAAGGAATCACAATGTACCCAGTGGGATTCCTGACGTCATGTACACTGTGCCACAGCTCTGGGGTTCTGAGGACTTCATTGTTCAATATAATGATCTTAATGTCTGCAAAGAGGCATGCAAATTCCTCTCAGCTGTCCCATGCGACGAAGACATATTTGACCTGTGTAATATGATCATGTCAGAGTCGGGGCTTACTTTTCCCAAGAACATGTCACAAGCTCAAGAGTTTTACTTGACAATTCGGGAGGCTCTTCGCTCCCTCATCTTTAACTGAGCAGCCTAGCAAACTGCATAAGTGACAATTGAAACAACCCTCCAGACATGTTTTAAGACATAAAATACTCTGCTTTTAATGTGCCTGGCAAGGTTTTACACCAAAAAAAAGCTGTGGTCTGATTCTAATGTTTTTGTAATGCTTTGTGTGACAGTGGCACAAAGCAGGAATGGGTTGACTTACATTTCTGCTCAGATCTGTGCTGTGAGAGGATCAATGGTGGACATCTAGTCTATAATTCACCTTGTTTAAAATTCTTGAAATTACATGAATAAGCATACATTTTCACACTTATAACCTGTTTTACTTTTGATTCAAATGTCTTGCATTATGTTGCTCTTTTTGCTTTTTTATTAGTGTAAAGGCAACATGTTTCTTATTAATCAATGATACAAGGCCAATCTTAGCATATGCTGAGTATATGTTTATACTGTGTACAGCACAGAAAATATCCAGCATATTGTATTTAATTTTATATCAAGGCTTACGGATAACACATCATAAAAAGGCTTCTTTCTACAGAAAAGGCAGGGACATTAGTCTTTAAGTTGGTATGACAAAGGTCATTTCTTTACCAGTGGTAGCTTTATAGGCTACAGGAATAACTTTGTTGCTGATACCGTGCCATTTAAATGGTTCGCTGCCTTTGGGAATTGTGAGCTGTATTGTATTGACTGCATAGGCTATAGTCATTTGTATTGTGAAGGGTTGAAATTGTGCACTATAGGAGTGATTACTGAGAGAGGTGTTAAACGGCTAATTTAATCCCACCTATATAGCCTACTTTTTATCACTGGTTTGCTATGGTAAAATACTCAATTCATTGATTAATTGATTCATTCAGTAATTCATTCATTGATTAATTAATTGATTGATTCATTGATTCATTCATTTATACTGTAGAGTCGATAAATCAAGTGTAATCATGTGAAATGTAAAATGGTCTTATGATGGTGCCAATTATATTGTGCTGATTATATTATATTGTTTATTCACCTGCATATTTCTGACATGAAATTCTGTTGGGTGTTTTATCCTTTTTTAAGGTTTTTCACCTACTAACCACTAAAGTGAAATGAATTGACTGACCATGATAAACTCTGCAAACTCAAAAAATAAATGGAGAAAGAGTAAAGACATTGGTTTGATCATTCGAGTGGAATCCAGTTAAAACCTTTGGGTAGACGACATCCTTTTCAAGTTTGGGAGACTGCACACATTCAACATAACTTGACAGTCACAGACATTGAATGAATTTACAATAAAAAAAATATATTTTTCAAACTTTTGATTTCACTCATGTTTGTGTTTGCTGGGATTTGGGCTGCCTCTAATGATGTGACCAAAACTGTTTAAAGTATACCAGCAAGTATAGTGTTAGTGTGCAATGAATGGTATTAACAAAATACTTTTCAGTGTTTTTTTATTTAAAAAAAACAACATTAGGACAAATGTTACTGTAGATTACAACAGATGCAAATGCATATCCTGGTTCCGGACCAGTGAAAGGTGAACTAACCTTGAAAATTGTAATCCTGGTATGAACAGTACCAGAACAGAACCATTAAGCAGGTCAGAACAGAGCTGACCCAAACTGCCTGCATTCCAAAATTAGTTTTGAGACTCAGAATGTGAACTTGGTGTGGTTTCCTCCAAAATGGCAGATCATTCACTCAATGAAACACAATTTCTGATACTGGATAACAGGCAACATCTTTATAACAATTGTGTGTAAACAATTTAATCTACCTTAGTTTGCTTCAAGAATTTAAGCTCCAGTTGATTGGTAACATCAAATAGCACCCACATGTATGTGCCTGAGGTCGACACTGGAATACTTGTGTATTCCAGTCTCTATGAACTGAACAGTGATGGGGTGTCCAAACAGCAAATCTGTCCCTGTGCAGAAGCTATGTACCTTTTCAGATGTCTTACCACAGTGTTCTGAAGTGCAGTTGTCACAGGCGTGGACTTAAGGACTTAATTAATTGTGTTGATTGGTTTGGTTGTGATTTTCTATTCATATGTCAAGTGTGTGTTTGCTTTTGTTTGAATTGATTTGCTGTATTTTGGTTTGTGGTTTTTGTTTGACATTTTGCTGTGGCATTTGTTTTTCTTTGCAGTGACCTTTGGTTTGCAGTGATTTTGTTGTTCTTTCCTTAATTGATAATTATCTGCACCTGCGCCTTGACCCACCTTGAGTCCTACACCAATCACATGACGGCAGTTGGACCTATGGGGAGTGGCCTGGGGATTGGACAATGAGGTCTGTGTCAATTAAATAGGTAGCTGTGAACAGTCTGCGAGAGTCGACAGAAGGAGGAACATTGGTGAAGCTGCAGTGCAACTTGGGCCACCCCACCACTACCGATTGACGCAGAGCACGGGCGTGCACCCACAAGGCCGATCAACACACACCTTGGGTAGTAAGCGGCTGCTTACTCCCAGGCAAATCGTGAGTAGGAAATTGTTTGTAGTGAATAGCCTACTCCGGTGGTTGTGTTGTAGTGGGTGTACCTGGGGAAGAGTGCTGACTGTGGGTAGTGGGCGGAGCTACAGCAAACAGGATAGCGGCTCACATTATTGAGCGTCCGTCTGCATTACCATCGCCACTGGCCAGTTGTCTCCTGTGTTTCAGTCCCAGACCCCAGAAGAGCAAGGCGGCTGACCGGGAGACGACCAAGGCGTGACCGGAACACTCCGGCGGCGGTGCCTGCCCTACCGGGATTAGACTGATGTCTGAATATTTTAAATCATTTTAATTAGCCTACTTCATGAATTGTATTTTTCTTAAATTTGCTCCAGTCTCTGATTTCTGGTATTTTACACACTGCTCCTCCCTCCCAAGGCGAACCATTGTGCCTTTTACTGAGTTCCTAGGTGCCTATAATCTAGGTGGCGTTGTCAGCTACTTGGCCGCCTGACACAGTCATCTGTTATGGGAATTTCAGAAGGTGCTTAACACGTCAGCAAGCCTCTGTGGATACAAAGTATTTGCCAAAGTTTTCAAGATGGGCTTCCAGCGTAACAAACACGATTGTGTCTTTAGAGGCAGGCAAGGTGGTGGCAGGAAGGTAGCTGTTTACAAAAGATGCAAATGCATATCCTGGATCAGTAAAGTGTGAACTAAACTTGAAAATTTTTAATTGTATGAACATATGTGGGGTTTGCGTGAAATTCAACCGAGGATTGGAAGGCCTCGGCTGCTTCGCGGGCACATCAGTCTGTGCCTTAACCAATTGAAGAGGCGTCCACAAATAATTTAGTTCTATACTTCTTAATGAATAAAAATGATTTATTAAGACGACAGATACAATTAATGCAATTCCATGGAAGAGGGCACTTTCACTTTCCACCCGATAGACTGGCGTTTCCAGTTAGCTACCTGACAGAGGTCCGTGAAAAAGCCTCCATCCCTGGTTGTTCATGATTATTATAGATTTCCTGATTCCACCTAGTTTCTAAACATCGTTTCCCTAGCCATTCGCGTGACTGGATCCTCTAATAGGTCCTCCCTAAATGCATAATTCATAAGCACATTTGCGTAATAACCTTTTTCCCTAGTTACATATCTTTGCTGCGTACAACACTCAAACAGGCTCATACTGTTTTCATAGCATAATACACATCTCTCAGAACTGGCGATTCAGTGTGTGGCTGCTGACCGCAATCTCTTTGTTGACACACATTCCTCCTCCAAGGCCAAGGTCTTCCTCCTGTTCTTTTCACACAGTATTCATTTCTAACTCTCTGTCTGCTCTCTACTCACACTAGGCCGCACACACATGATTTTCAATATTACACACATTTTGGGCCTTTATTAACATCCTATTGGCTGATATATTCTTACTACTTATTAAGTGCACAGTGGTGTATAGGTTATTGCATACATAGGGTTATACAGGTTACCCACATTTTATTATCCCCACACATACTTGTCATTAAGCAGGTCAGAACTGACCTGAACTGCCTACATACCAAATTAGTTTTAAGACTCAATTAAAGTGAACTTGGTGCTTAAAACAGTAATATAGTTAAACATTAAGTAACAAATGTACAGCATTTTCCATATTGAAATTTGGAACACTGTAAAGGAGAAGGGCAGTTGTCTGGTTTCCTCCAAAATGGCAGCTCATAATTCACTCAATGCAACACAATTTCTGATACTGGATAACAGGCAAAATCCTAATAACAGTTGCGTTTGCACAATTGAGATCATGTCCATAACCCAAATGGAGCTTCTTAGCACAAGATCAAAGTCATTACGAAGGTCCGGGTAGTTTTGGTAACATCAAATAGCACCCACATGTATGTGCCTGAGGTCGACACTGGAATGCAGACGTCTCTATGAACTGAACAGTGATGGGGTTTCCAAACAGCATATCTGCCCCTGTGCAGAAACGGAGGAAAGATTTCAACATAGCGTTGTCGGATTCCCCTATGTACCTCTTCAAATGTCTTGCCACAGTGTTCTGAAGTGCAGTCATCTGTTCCTTAACACGTTTTGGTGTTGGTACACGTTCCTCCATTATCTCAACAAGCCTCTGTGGATACAAAGTATCTGCCAAAGTTTTCAAGATGGGCTTCCAGCATTCAATAACAAATATTGGGGTCTGGATTAGGGTTTTGTGTCCTAACTGACATTAGTCCAGCAATTGTGTCTTCAGAGGCAAGGTAGTGGCAGTCCATCAGGTCATCTTTGTCAACAGACTCAAATGATTCCAGCGCAAGCTCAAGAATTTTCCTCTTCTTTTGAGACATACTGCAGGAAGCTATCTGTCACACTGCTGTAACTTCTACCATACATAGCTTCTTCCAAAAATGGAAGAGGGAGAAGCAGTGGAAAATACCTGACAGTTGTCCAACCCATCACAAGAATCCTTGCAACTGCCTGCCATTCCTGGACTTGGTATTCATGCCTAAGGTAAGGCGTCTTCACTTCGGTACCTAATGTGCATTTGCTGTAGAATTCTCCCCAGAATTCTGAGAGGCAGTCACGTAAAACACCGGGAAGTTTTCTTTTGCTGTGCACATTTTTGTTTGTGATATCTGGGTCAATAAAGGCTGCCAGGAGGTCAGCAAGGCAGTTACCCCTTTGCACTACAATGATGACCTTTGGCTTTGATCCTTCCCAAGGCAAGGTGTCATCCAGATCAAAAGGATCACTGGGTGATGCTCCAACAGTTACTTCACCATCAGTGGAAGTGTTAAGCAGCATCTCTCCAGCTTAGGCCTCAGGAATAACATCTGTTACACCTGCACCTTGGTCTTCTTGTCCTATGCTGTTAGACTTGTCATTTCTGGGGGTCCTTGGTCTGGTCTTGTTTCTTCAGCTGGTACGGTCAAGAAACCTCTGCATATTTGATATGTCTTCATCTAATAGTATGACATCTGATTCCTGTAATAAAGATAAGTCAATAGTTACGACCTCTGGTTCTGATGCCTGAACTTGGCTGAGATCCTGTGCAACATTTCCTGTGACCTCTGAGGTTGTTGCTTAGGGAGTATCAGTCGAGTTGTCCTTGTCTTGAGCATGTCTCTTGGTGTAGAGGTACAATCTCAGGATTTTTACTTTGTTTTTCTCATACAGGTCCTCCACTGTGCAGTCTTGGTCAACCTCGTTTTGTGAAAAGTCACGAATGCAACAAACATGATCCTCTAGCTTCAGAGACTTGAAGATGCCGTTTGGAAAAAAAAGTGATTCTGCCATTTCTTGGACCTCTTTAACTGTAGTGTATCTGTCAACAGTGACATGCCCGGTTCCACCTCCCTTCGCAGCTCGTACCTGTTTGAAGTCAATGTCTTTTTTGCTGAAGTTCATCCATCCAATTTCTAGTCTCTTTGCTTGTCTTTTTGTGTTTTTATTTCCTTTAAATTTCTCTGAATACTCCACTCTTTTAACTGCCTTGGCATCTGGAGCACAGACCTTTGCCCTTATTCTTTCAAGCGGACCTCTCCTGGATGTTCCTGCATCTGAACGATGACTGTTGTGACAGAAGGCAACAGCCGCTAATCTGTCTCCATAAAGTGGGATGTACTTTGACAGATCCTGTTCCGACATCAGTGGAATTACTGAAGAATCGATCTGCAAAAGAGAAACCAACATTTTTGTTTTCTATTAAAGACAACTTGGGAGCCAAATTATTTAGTAAATTTAACCATAGCAGAAAAACACGTGAAGGTTGTTCTATGCCCCCTAAAAATGCAATGAAAGACTCAGAAATGGTTATTTTTCACCAGCAACAACAAATCCTACACAAATAATGATTTTAAATTAGACTATCCTTGTGTACAACGGCTTAGTTCAGAAAGATTTTTTCTAATGAACTTATTTTATTCCAAAAATTCTGCAACACCAACAAAACCTTCCTCTTGACTATTCCACCATGTGTTAGGGCACTCTTTAATTCTCTTCTAGTGGGATATGAAATGTATGTTACCTTCTCTTTTTTTTTTTTTTTTTAACTATTTCAAGTTTTACAACAAACTATTCCTTGTGTGGCTCATTTTTTCCTGTCTGTGAACAACAATATGGGCAGCAGGAACTAGCTTAAAGGAATAGTTCACTTTGGGTGAAAATTCAGTCATTATCTCCTCACCTCCATGCCGATAGAAGGTCCGGTTTAGTTTTTTAGTTCACAAAACATTTCTGGAGTTTCACAGCAAAACAGCATTGCAGCATTCTCATTTGGAATTGAGCTGGATGGTGACTTTTTTTTTTTTTTTTTTTAAACTTAAATCATATTATAAATATTAAACAGTATCATATTAAAAAGTCATATTGAGAAAATATTTTAGGAACATGGTTTGATGAGCTTTTGAAAAATAGTCGCTAAAAATAGACGTTAATTTGGGTTCCCTGAGTTACCAATTTTCTGTCTACAAAATGCTATTAATATCTTTAATATCTTTATCATAATCCTCTATTCAAGACCTTTACAAAAATGACCAGTAGTTCAAAAGTTATGGCCCAAAATGTAAAAAATATAGTAACTTTTCCCTGACTTACCTGCGTAAAATCAAAATTAGGTTATTTTGGGTTAAAATAGGATCTCTCCACTTTCTGGCAGATTGTGGGTGTGACCATGTGAAGTTGAATAAAATATTATACATTTAATCATGTAGGCTATGTTTATATGTCTAAGGTATGACAGTTAACCACTGCAGGACATTCTTAATTGTGTATAGTTTTCAACATTTGGGGGACGAATAGCCCACCTTGTCATTTTTTAGTTTCTTTATGATTTCTTCTTGAACTCCACAGTCCCGCAGAAACTGCAGGAAAGCGTCTTCCTCCCTCTCCATTTCATATGTAGCCTTTAGAAACATCAAAATGTAACAATTATCAGATGACATAACAGAAACATTACCAGTATTTTGTAATAATTAAAAAAGCATATCAAATTTGACATAAACATGATGGAATCAGAAAGTAGTCTCAACAGAATCTATTTCACTGGTAGGCAATTGACTATTAGCCTTGATCCTGCTGACTCTACTGTGTCACTGTTTGGGTCTGTTAAATCACATTCTTCCTTTCCATTATTTGTCTGTAAATGCCCTGAAAAGGGAGTATTTGAGCGAAGAAGAGCAGACACAAACTTCCTTCAGGTCATGTATGTATTGACTCAATTAACAAGTTAACCACATACTGTACAAATGTCACAATGTATATAATTACCACTGAATACAAAGACGTAACTGAAACATTAGGCTGTACGTCAAAACTATACTGAAATATTACCATTCAAAATGTACAACTAAACCGGTCATTTAACATGTCTACTTAATGAGAGTGCTAGGTGACAAAGTAAACAACTTTGGATGCCAGCAATAAAGTAAACATGGTACATTTCACAAAATACACTGTAACTTGGCTTACTTCTACTATAAACATATTGCAACTCACCATTTATAACAGTTCACTCATTCATTCATGCAAATATTTCAGTAAACAGTATACAATAACCTACAAGCACATATACACGTTCACCCAACACACACGTAAATATTAACCACTGTTATGAGGGACTCGTACCTAAAAAGGGAGTATTTCAGCAAAAGAGAGAAAGAACACAAACTTCCTTCAGATCATGTAATGACTGAATGGAGGAAGCGACAACGTGTCTCTTAACGTTGCTCATAACGCGCCCTCTGCTGGATCCCTCTAGTAACTGCTGGTAATAGAATGACTTACTGACCATAAAAACATAAGAATCCTGGAGAATTAATAGCCTACATTAAAAGCCTAGCCCGAAGATCCTCCCGGTCTTTCATTTAGCATTACCATCAGTGACATAAGCTCCTCCGGCCCCTCATAGCGTTATTATTGACATTTCATTCGCCATAGCAATAATAAAAAAGGGACGGTAATGTGTGTCGCACAATGATAGCCTATCTGCTGTCAGAGCCACTGGCGTGTTCAGATCAGGAGAACACAGCATTCTAAGTAGATTTCATGGATACAACTGCTGCAGCCCTAGTTTAAGTATAGGTTTATACTCTCTCTATATAAGTATAAAAGTAGACTATAATTACCTTTATTGACGAATAATAGACAGCATCACTCCAAAACTGACGGCTCCGTAGTAGACAACCATCCTGCTACCGAAGTTGAATGATCTCGTGGCCACGCATTATCTCGTGGCCACGCATTATTTATTTTTTGCAAATGTCATCAGAGGGGCTCCGTAGTTTTCCATACACTTCGCAAGGACTTCTTTCTGATATGATGGTGTTGATGGCAAACATTTTCAGGAGAGTAAAAGCTGCAGTTAGCCCTTGAAGAAAAAAACAATATATTTAAGTATCAACCACCTCATTTACAGTTTTTTTTCGATTGTTTTGACTCATTTTGCATAGCAGAATTTGAATGTACAAAATGCAAAGTGCCAAACTGACTTTCAAAAGTCATACTCTAAGACACATCATATCTCCATCCTCAGAGTACAGCCACCTAACATTACAACAATGTTCAAATGCTTATTACTACAAACGTAGATCACTAAATCAATTCAACAGGCGTTTGTTGTCATGTCTCATCACTTCCAGCAACCTTGCCCACTTGAGTAGCATTGCAACACAATTGCTAATTTCATCACCAAAACATAAAAGGCTGCTTAGAAACCTGAATGGCATTTTCTTACATGGAGCCGATGAGGCCGATTCTGTGGCAGCAGAGAGGCAAAATGCTGCTTAAGCACTGAAATGCATTTGTTTAGTTTTTTGTTACTGTAATATTAGCTTTTACTGTTGTTTTTGCTTTTACTGTTTGTTTTTACTGTAAAATACAGTTGAGTTTACTGCATTACTGTATGATTTCTTTTATATACAGTAATCTACTATAATCTAATATTTTGTTTATTTTACATAAAAACACAAGCTACACATACAGTCTATCACAAAGGATCACAGGGGATGCTTGCTGTACTTCATTTGAAGTACTTATGAGGAAATTACCCTTGCATAGTCTTTTTTGATGATAATTATTTAGTGTTTGACCGCATTATTTGATAATGGCCATTGTATTTGAAAATGCACCAATAATTAAACTTGAACGATGAACATATCCAATGTTCTGGTGCTATGATAAACTTTTGCATATAATATTCTCTCATTTGACATTTTATTTTGCATGCTATATTAGATTTTGAACCCAAAATGAGCAGTATAGCATTCTGTGTTAAGAGTTTCGCAAATTGAAACTCTGTTGTGCAAATTGAGTCAAAGCAATCGAAAAAAACTGTAAAACCATTGGCAAGGCTATATGACATGATATAATGACCTAATATGTATTATGAAGAAAACATTGATACTTACATATCAACATTTGCCATTGTGTCCAACTTGCAAGCTTCAGATTTTCAAAGAAATGCAGATCAAGAAACTTCTGTGTCTTCAATTTTTTAAATGCCAGGTGCTCAATGATTGGGGTTCATTGGTTGATTGGGGATGATTTCCCAGGGCTGCTTGAACTGAATACGGAAACGTGATTGGTCAGTTCTTTCACAATATAAGGCCGAATCCCAATTCACCCCTTGGCCTGTCCCAATACTCTATTGATCGAGGGGTAGGGCCAAGATCGAGGGCTACATACCCCTCGAAACGGAGATTTTTCAGAGGCACACTTCAAACCAAGGGCTACCCAGAATGCCCTGCGAATCTCTGGAAGTAACAGGAAGATCATGGGGACCGCTACACTACCATCCGAAGTGAACCACAAATGTAGTATTTACTTCGTTAATAAAGATTTAAAAAATATTCTAACCGTGGTATTATCTTAGTTTAATGTCGTTTCAATGTATTATGGACCGTTTCTTTATAACAAGCATAACAAAAAAAACGCTAATATGCCGATGTCTCTACTTCGCTAGTTAGTTACGTTACAACATTGTTTTAGGCTGATTTGTGCATGACAGTCCCGCATTTCCCCCTTTGCTGGCATATGACGCCCGAAATATAACTAAAGTCCAGCAGCGAAGTTGCTGCACTTGTTACGGCTCCTCTAATATCAGTGCAGACTGGCAGGGTAACGTTAGGAGCACGGCTTGCTAGACTACAGAGCACCGCTAACGCTATTCTGTCATGAAGTGGACTGGTAAAGAAGCAGTGGTCTTTTTTATTTGATGACTTGTTTGATTGATTGAGTAGCGTGAAACGTATAAGTTGTGAACGAATCGCGAGCGTCCATGCTTTTCTATCTCCATCAGATGAACGGCAAATGTCACTGTGATAATACCATTGTTGCCATAGTAATCTCCGACGACAAACTCGTCCCATCTGCTTATCGATGACGTATCAGCGTCTAAGGGTTGTCCTGATACTTAGGGAGATATTTTCTAGCCCTACCCCTTGGCCCTCGGTAGCGAGGGCCAAGGGGTAGGGCTAGAAAACTGAAGCCGTAGAGGTACAAATAAGCACTGGGATTGGGCCTAAGGCCCACTATGATGTAAGAATAGGCCTACAGAGTTTGTCTATGATGTAACAATTGGTGCCCAGTTTTTCTATGACGTGACAATCGGCACCCAGGGTTTGTCTCTGACATGATAATCACCACATTCCCATGTACAACGTTATTTATATAAGATATTTGGTTTCTTTTTTTTTTTCTTAATCTTTTATTTATACTGAAAGGATCCAATAGGCAATATTTTACCTGTTTTCATTGTCTTTCAGTAGCTTGAAATAATTCATATTACACTGAACATCGTTAGCATGTAACAGCGAACATAATACAAATGCGAATATACATAGATATATGTATTCTGCCCCCAGATAAAAGTTTGTGATGTAAGGTGTTTAAAAATGACTACACAGTGACAGTTCTGTAGAGAGTGACTTTTATTTTGGTAACCCACACGTGGTTTGTTTATTCCTCGTAACCTAGCAACCACACTAACGGTCGGTCACTCGTGAAAGTCTGAAGTTCTTGAGCTCACGGAAAGCGATAGCTGTAAGTTCAATAGTTTGATTTTCATTACAAATGAACATGAATATTTAGTCCACGTTGGAATACTGTAGGTTGATGATTTATGTGATTGGGAAATGTGTGGATTCATGTTGCATGCTGACCAAATGTACCGATGGTACTGTATGCTAGCCTAGTGTTTGACCTGTGCATAGCTAGCATAGCACATTGTTTGAGTGCATGTTCTGTGAATAGCTAGATGTAATGCTAGGTAAAACGACTTGCTGTAAATAAGACACTAAGTTTGTATTGTTTTGTGTTACAGTTTCACTCTTTCATATATTAAGAAAATAAAGGAGCAGGCGCTCATTTTCCTGGCTCAAGTAAAGAGTTTGGCTTGCTGTTAATCTGAGTTAACGTACTGAAGTACAGAACGCCCAGGGAGAACAGTACAGTGAAAAGCTTCACCACAGTAAGCTCAAGAAAAGCTAGAAGACTCAAACATGGATGACAACAATGAATCCAACGTTGAAAGTGAAAGTAGTAAAGTAAAGTCTGAAAAGAATTCTCAGCGTCCCTCCTCCCCCAATCGGTCGGACCACGCAGCATCAAGAGCTAGCTCCAAGCGCTCGTCTTCTTCAAGATCAGTCATGGAGGCTGCTGCCAGAGCTAGAGCTTCAGCCGAAGCAGTGGCAACCAAGGTAGCCTATTCCAAAAAACAGTTGCAAATTAAAAAAGAAAGCCAGGCTAGAGTTAGCTTTAGAAGAATTGGAAATTGAGAAAGAAGCGGAAGCTGCAAGGGTGAAAGCAGAAGTTTTAGAAGCGGCTGCAGCTATTGGCAATGAAGATTTGCAAAGCATGAGAAGTGCTGTCCCGCCACACATGATTAAACAGCGCACAGAGGAGTATGTGCAATACCAATCACAGCTTAGTTCATCGCCTCCTGTCTATTCGCCCTACAATGGAGTCTGGCGACCTGAGTACAACCCCACACGGCAGTCAGCAGCAGCAGCGGCGGCGAGGCCTCCCTCAGATGATTTCAGACCCCCAGCACGACCTCCACATCCCATGGATGATTTCAGACCCCCAGCACGGCCTCCATATCCCATGGATAACTTCAGACCCCCAGCACAGCCTCCACATGCAACTGGACACACACCACTGGACAGTCCACACACTGAACAGGGTCAGTACTGTCCTCCTCAGGCTAACACTCCACCCATGATAGACTTTGCCAAGTTCCTTGCACGCAGAGAGTTAGTGACTACTGGCCTCACAAAATTTGATGACACACCAGAGGGTTTCAGGGCGTGGCAGTCGTCATTTTATAATGCAACACAGGGCTTGGGGCTTACATATAGCGAAGAATTGGACATTCTCGTGAAGTGGCTGGGTAAAGAGTCTGCTGAGCATGTGAAAAGGATCCGTGCTGTTCACATCACAAACCCCAGAGCTGCCTTACATATGTCTTGGGACAGACTTCAGGAATGCTATGGCACACCAGAAATAGTGGAAAATGCCCTATTCAAAAGACTCGACGACTTCCCCCGTCTGTCTGCTAGAGACAACACAAAACTGAGAGAGCTCAGTGACCTTCTCATGGAGCTGATGGCAGCCAAAAATGACGGATATCTCCCTGGCCTAGCTTACCTCGACACTCCTCGCGGGATAAAGCCCATAGTAGAGAAGTTGCAACCAGGCCTGCAGGAAAAATGGCTCCACACTGGCTCGAAATACAAAGAAAAACACGGAGCAAGTTTTCCTCCTTTTTCATTTTTTGTGGACTTCGTCTATGGTCAGGCTAAGGCCCGAAATGACCCGAACTTCATCCTGTCAAGCAGCAGCCAGCCATACAGCAAAGGTGAGAGAACTCGAATAGCTGTGCAGAAGACAGAAGTGTCGATATTGCCCTGTGCATAAGAAACCTCATCCCTTGGAAAAGTGCAGGTCATTCAGGATGAAACCACTTGAAGAACGGAAAACCATCTTAAAAGAACACAAACGCTGCTTCAAGTGCTGCACCCCAAACCACATGGCAAAGGATTGCCAGGCAACGCTGAAATGTGGTGAGTGTGACAGCGAAAGACACTGCTCTGCGATACACTCAGACACCTTTCAGCCTCATCCTCCATCGCCCACTCCACAAACGGACACAGCGGCACAAAGCAGTTCCTCACTTGAAGTGACATCACAGTGCACTAAAGTCTGTGGCAAGGGCAGCCTCCCACGCTCCTACTCAAAGGTGTGTCTGGTGCGCGTCTTCCCCCGGGGTCAGCCAGAACGCTCTGTCAAGATGTACGTCATACTCGATGATCAGAGTAACTGCTCATTGGTCCGCTCTGAATTTTTCCACCTGTTCGAGGTTGAGAGCAGCCTGTCATCGTATCTGCTGAAAACCTGCGCTGGCACCACAGAGATGACTGGAAGAAGGGCAGCAGGCTTTCAGATCGAAGCAGTGGATGGAGGTGTGTACCCTGGACCTCCCACCTCTCGAGTGCAATGAAATAATGACTAACAAATCGGAAATTCCAACTCCCGAGGTAGCCCCCGCACACACACACCTGAAACACGTCGCCCCATTCATTCCCAAGCTGGATCCTGACGCTGAGATGATGATCCTGTTAGGGAGAGACATGATACGTGTGCACAAGGTGAGAGAGCAAGTTAATGGGCCCCACGACGCACCCTTTGCTCAGCGCTTAGACTTAGGCTGGGTGATTATAGGTGAAGTGTGCATTGACAACGCTCACAAGCCAACTCTAAGTGTGTACAGAACCCAGGTTCTCCAGAATGGACATCCATCACTCCTCACTCCTTGCCACAACAGCATCTGCGTGAAAGAAAAACCGTGCTACGGCGGGGAGCACAGGTATAGCCCCTCTGCACACACACTGAAGCCTATGCCAGCTGAGGAACAGCTCGGGCTGACTGTCTTCCAGCGAACAGACAGTGACAACAAGCGCGCCATGTCCTTCGAGGATGAGCTCTTTTTGAAAATCATGGAAAAAGAAGTCCAGCAAGATGAAAAGAAGAACTGGGTAGCGCCCTTACCGTTTAAGTCACCTCGTCCGCTGCTCCCAAACAACAGAGAGCAAGCGCTGTCCCGGCTCAGCTCGCTCCGCCGCACCCTGAGCAAAAACCCTGAGATGAAGCAGCAGTTCTCCTCCTTCATGGAAAAGCTGTTTGAAAACAAGCAAGCAGAGAGGGCACTGCCCATCGATGACACACAGGAATGCTGGTACCTCCCCTTTTTCGGTGTGTATCATCCCCAGAAGCCTAGGCAAATACGAGTGGTGTTTGACTCAAGCGCCCAACTGCACGGCATCTCCCTCAACTCAGTGCTGCCGCCATAGGAAAACCTTTATCACCTCCACCCTCCCTGAATCACTGGACCCCCTGCAATTCGCATACAGGCCAAACAGGTCTACTGACGACGCCATCTCCCTAGCCCTCCACACTGCCCTTTCACACCTGGACCAGAGGAGCACCTATGTGAGAATGCTGTTCATAGATTACAGCTCGGCATTCAACACCATTGTGCCCTCCAAGCTCGCCATCAAGCTCAGGGACCTGGGCCTCAACACCGCCCTGTGTGACTGGATCCTGAGCTTCCTGTCAGGCAGGCCCCAGGCAGTGCGGGTTGGTACCACCACATCCTCCACCCTGACCCTGAACACCGGCGCCCCTCAGGGCTGTGTGCTCAGCCCTCTCCTGTACTCCCTGTTCACGCACGACTGCGTGGCAAAACACAGCTCCAACACCATCATCAAGTTTGCTGACGACACGACCGTCATCGGCCTGATCACCGACGGCGACGAGACGGCCTACAGAGAGGAGGTCAGAGCCCTGTCATCCTGGTGCCAGGACAACAACCTCCATCTCAATGTCGGCAAAACTAAGGAGCTGATCGTGGACTACAGGAGGGGCCAGAGCACGGGACACGCCCCCATCGACATCAACGGGGCGGCGGTGGAGAGAGTCAGCTGCTTCAGGTTCCTCGGTGTCCACATCAGTGAGGACCTCACCTGGGACCACCACGCTGACCTCATCACCAGGACAGCAAGACAGCGACTCTTCTTCCTACGCAGGCTGAGGAGGATCAACATGGACCCCAGGATACTCTGCAACTTCTACAGGTGCACCATCGAGAGTATCCTGACCGGCTGCATCACGGCCTGGTATGGCAGCTGCACCGCCCTCAAACGCAAGGCTCTACAGAGGGTGGTGAACGCTGCACGACGCATCACCAGGTCGGAGCTGCCCTCCATGGAGGTCCTCTACCAGCAGCGTAGCAGGAAGAAGGCCAGCAGGATCCTTTCCACCCCAGCCACAAGCTGTTCTGCCTGCTGCCCTCAGGCAGACGGTTTCACAGTATCCGGACTTGCACCACCAGATTCAAAGACAGTTTCTTTCCACAAGCCATCAGGCTTCTGAACAATCACACCTGAGCCCCCCCCCCCCCCCCCCCCCCACGCACAACAGGCCACTTTACCTCAAGGTCACTTTATTTTATACTCTGCTTCACTTTATAACTTATATACTTATACTTGATTATTATTTTTATAGTATAACTGGTACTTATAACTTTTGTACTTTGTAACTCTGTACCTCTAGTATTGTACTTTATAACCTTAGCATTGTACTTTCCTAACATTGTACTTTTTCTTATTATATTTCTTGTGTTTTTTAAATTATGTCTGTTTGTCTTAGCATTAGCGTTAGGTGTCGAAGAGACACAAGAATTTCATTACACACTTTTGCTTCTGTGAACGTGTACATGACAATAAAAAACCTTGAACCTTGAACCTTGATTAATATGGAATTTGATCGACATGCTACGTCCGGCTCTGGAGAGGCCTACAAGGAGGCATGGGGCTCTGCCAGTGGTCGTACAGATCACAAATGCACTTCGCTTTTTTGCTAAGGGTGACTTCCAGACTGAGGTTGCAGATCTGTCTTTAACATCACAGTCTTGCATCTCACGCAACCTCACAGAGGTCACCCAAGCTATCTGTACTCTGGCGCCAAAATATATACGTTTCCCACAAGGAGAAGAGGTACTTCAAATTAAGGAGGAGTTTTTCAGACAGAGCGGGATGCCGGGGGTAATTGGGCTTGTTGATGGTTCGCTCTTTCCGATTAAAGCGCCGAGTGGACCTGATGAGCCAGCTTTTGTTAGCCGTAAAGGCTTTCATGCCATTAATGTGCAGGCCATCGGGGACCAAAACATGGTAATACGGCATTTGGTGGCAAAGTGGCCTGGATCTACCCATGATTCGTTCATCTTCAACACCAGGTAGGTCCTAT
This sequence comes from Hoplostethus mediterraneus, assembly GCA_034670385.1. Classification (NCBI taxonomy): domain Eukaryota; kingdom Metazoa; phylum Chordata; class Actinopteri; order Trachichthyiformes; family Trachichthyidae; genus Hoplostethus; species Hoplostethus mediterraneus. Next base: position 25,563 of record JAXDDW010000330.1, on the reverse strand, counting down.
AGACCCTAATAGACCCTATCTAGACCTACTGAGATAGCATCATGACATTCTTAGGACACAGCATAGGCTGCATGCACTCAAGTTTTTACTTGCAGAGCCAGACTAATGCTTTGTGTGTTATCCTGTTTACAGTGACATCAACACTTACCTAAGTCAGGGTAGGGCAAGTGGCTGGCTTTTGGGGGATTCAGGATACCCTCTGAAACCCTATCTGATGACACCAGTCAGTAATGAGCAAACAGAGGCAGAGAGAAAATATAATGTGGCTCAAAAGAAGTGCCGTAGCAGACAGGAGAGGCTGTATGGCATCTGGAAAGGAAGGTGAGGCAAACACTGCTGACACATCGCTACTTGTGGTGTAGTCTTAATTGTAGAAGAGGGGACTTCTGAGGTGTGCATACTGCCTCTAAAGAAGAGGATATAGTGCCCTATACATTTCAATAGTGATTAAGCTAATAAGTCAGTATAAGGCCCAGAAAAAGGAGTATACTCTTTATACCCAGTATACCCCCAGGATTACACAAATAATTTCTGATATAACATGCCCGAAAGTATTGCAATGATGATGATACTACTAATAAAACGAATAAAAATAATAACAATAATTCTTGTTATTGTAGATGGAGATGCCATGATATGAGCGGTGGATATCTGCAGTATGCCCCAGAGAAGTTGGTGATGTTCATAAAAGCCACTGCAGTGTTGCACAATATTTGCAGGATGGAAAATGTTCCAGGCCCAGATAACATCCCTGCCCTGGTTGAAGATGAGGAGGAAGGCAATGATGGTGCACAGACTGGCAGGAACACCAGAAACAACTTAATAGAAACATATTTCACTAGATAGGATAATTAACTAGTAAATTAGACTAGAAAATTAGACAGACAATGAACTTTCATTTGATGTAAAACATTTAATTCAGGAAGAATAAATACATATATTAATTAACCAATACAATACAATGTCTACAACAAAATATATTTTTATTTTTCATCTTTTTAATCCTATACTTCAAATAAATGAAAATTGCCATGCCCTCTAGTGTCCTGTCTTTTACAATGTTCCTTCATGAATTCAAATTTCGTCCTGTCCAATTTCAACCTTTCATTTTCTATTGCCAGTTGTTCTCTCATCAGCTGCACTTTCTCCCTCTCCAAGTGGAGGAGCTCCTCCTGGGCAGTCTTATTGTGTGGCTCTTGGGTAGTCCTCTTCTTTTTGACTATAGAGAAGAGAAAAAAGCAACATTAGGCTATGGAGGGTAGACCTAGGCTATATTAAACATTATTATCATTGTGCAGTAGCCTACAGAGCCAATCAAATGCAGTTAGTAGCAGATAGCCTACACCTAACACACTGAACAACACATTGTCAAACAATTTTAAAAAAGTTATTAATGTGAAAACCAACTTACCAGGTGATGGAAGGTCTATTCGTGATGGTGGCAATGTCCCATCATCCGCACAGGCCACCAGCGTTAGGATGACCTCAGGCTCAGTTGATGCCGGCAAAGTTGGCTCTGGCAGTCCGACCTCTGAGCCATTGGAGATCCCTTGTGATACATAAGTTACACACTATAAGTTACAACTCACAGCTAGCTACATTGTATCAACAATAGACATCTGTTCACCTCAGATAGCTATGCTAGTAGCTTTATCAGGCTAACGTTTGTTAGCTAGCTGCGGTAACCTAGCTAATGTGAATTTCCATGTTAACTTACCTTCCGTGTAGACCTTTCCCATCACAGCAAGGACCATTTCTTCCTGGGCAGTCAGTGGCTTCACCTCTGGTTGGCCTCCGCCTGCCTTCCCTTGGTCCTTTTTTAATAAAGCGCCTCTCTTCTTGGCTTCACTGGCGATGGTGGACCACTTTTTTTTTACAGCGTCCGCGGTCCTCAAAACTCCGCATACTGACGTGACGGCATCCGTCACTTCTTACCACTTCAAATCTTTGTCCTGGGCCGATAATTGCGATGAAAACTTTCCAAAAAGTTGGGATTTCCTCTCCTCCACCGACACGATTAATGCCTCCGACTCATCTATATTAAAATTGAACGCCCGTCTTTTCTTGTCCATTATAATTTCTCATCTATTATAATCTTCACTGAGCCAGTGACAGTTAAAGTGAGACAGACGTTAATATCCAAATACATTCTAATCAAGGATACCGGCAGTCTCGTGTACATTCTAAAGACAGATACAGGCATTACAGGACGAGTGCCGATTGAAGAATCGAGTTTACAGTTCTAGTTAGGATTTCTTAAGTTAAGATAAGATATGAGGTCTGAGATAGGATAGGACACAGCCATGCGTTTAGGAATTGCTTCTGTAATAGGAAGATAGGATTTTTCCTATCTTTGAAACCTAAGTTAAGATAGGACAAGCAGTTAGGAAATTATTCTGTAATGAGGCCCCAGGTCAGTAGCTGCATCACAACTCATGGACACAATGTGGTTCAAGGGACCTGACTTCCTCTATAAGCCCCCAAAGCCAGACATGCATGAGCACTTTGAACTGCTTGACCCTGAAATGGAATATGCGGCACTTCAATCGCAGAGAGAAATCTCTAATTCAAGTCCGCTGCTGTCCTTTGACCCCTACATCAGCGACGGCCTATTGAAGATTGGAGGGCATCTCAGACATTCCTCCCTGGACTCAGAGGTAAAAAACCCCATCATCCTCTCGAAGAATAGCCATGTTTCAAAACTGCTTGTGGAACACTATCGCATGCAAGTGAAACACCAGGGGCGACAGTTCACAGAGGGGGCGATCAGAGCGGCTGGACTGTGGATTGTTGCTGGCAAAAGGCTGGTCAGTTCTATTCTCCATCACTGTGTGACATGCCGTAAGCTCAGAGGGAAGCGCAAAAGATGGCTGACCTCCCCCCAGAGCGGCTCGACACCTCTCCACCCTTCAGCTACGTGGGGCTGGACGTATTTGGACCGTGGACAGTGGTGACCCGACGCACTCGAGGAGGTGCAGCGCAAAGCAAAAGGTGGGCCATTCTGTTCACATGTATGAGTACCAGGGGAGTACACATTGAAGTTATTGAGTCGATGGATGCAGCCAGTTGTATAAATGCACTGCGGAGATTCTTTTCAGTGAGAGGCCCAGCAAAGCAGCTTAGGTCGGACAGAGGGACCAACTTTTTGCTGCCAGTGCAGAGCTCGGTATGGGGCCTTCTGATGAAAAGCAGAACAGCATTCTGACGTTTCTCCACAGCAACCGCTGCACATGGGAGTTTAACCCACCGCACGCGTCCCACATGGGAGGTGTGTGGGAGCGAATGATTGGGGTGACACGCAGAATATTAGATTCTATGCTTCTACAAAACAAACACACTCAACTGACACATGAGGTCCTGTGTACGCTGATGGCGGAGGTATCAGCGATAATCAACGCAAGGCCGCTGGCCCCCATCTCGTCAGATCCCTCCTCTCCAGTCCTGCTGTCTCCTGCCATGCTCCTGACACAAAAGCCAGGCCTGCTGGCTCCACCAGGCGACTTCACCGGGAAAGACCTCCTGAAAGCCCAGTGGAGACAGGTGCAAGCGCTGGCTAATGAATTCTGGGGCCGTTGGAGAAATGAATACCTGAGCACTCTCCATCCAAGACGCAAGTGGCACAGGTCGCTCCGCAACCTGCAACCTGGGGACATTGTGTTGTTAAAGCAATCTCAAGCACCAAGGAACGACTAGCCAATGGCGCTGGTCACATTGACATCTCCGAGCAGCAATGGAAAGGTCCGCAAGATTGAAGTGAAGACTTCTTCCCAGGGCAACTCGAAGACTTACCTGCGGCCCATCACCGAAGTGGTCCTTCTCCTGGAAAACACTGAATAAGTTTGAAGTTAGTAGCATATGCCAGACGGGGAGTGTTCTGCCCCCAGATAAAAGTTTGTGATGTAAGGTGTTTAAAAATGACTACACAGTGACAGTTCTGTAGAGAGTGACTTTTATTTTGGTAACCCACACGTGGTTTGTTTATTCCTCGTAACCTAGCAACCACACTAACTGTCGGTCACTCGTGAAAGTCTGAAGTTCTTGAGCTCACGGAAAGCGATAGCTGTAAGTTCAATAGTTTGATTTTCATTACAAATGAACATGAATATTTAGTCCACGTTGGAATACTGTAGGTTGATGATTTATGTGATTGGGAAATGTGTGGATTCATGTTGCATGTTGACCAAATGTACCGATGGTACTGTATGCTAGCCCAGTGTTTGACCTGTGCATAGCTAGCATAGCACATTGAGTGCATGTTCTGTGAATAGCTAGATGTAATGCTAGGTAAAACGACTTGCTGTAAACAAGACACTAAGTTTGTATTGTTTTGTGTTACAGTTTCACTCTTTCATATATTAAGAAAATAAAGGAGCAGGCGCTCATTTTCCTGGCTCAAGTAAAGAGTTTGGCTTGCTGTTAATCTGAGTTAACGTACTGAAGTACAGAACGCCCAGGGAGAACAGTACAATATGGTTGGACTAAATTCACAATTTCCCAGGTAAACTTTTCATATCCTTATGTCAGGTGGATTTTGACTCCCAAGATGGGTTTTGGTCATGAGAGGAATCTATGCATGTAGAAAATATCAATCATCTCTGTGGGTATGCATTTTTTGAATCTGTATTGCTTCTAAACCAAAAATATTACACCTCTGAAACTTCTGTATATTTTAGTTAACATGTGGGTGATTAAATTCCAGGAAAGATAATCTCAAGGTCACGTGATCCACAAGGTCAATTTCAAGGTCATAGCAAAGGTCAAGAGGTCAACGTACCCTAATATACTCAAATCTGAAAAACATATTTGGAATCTCTGTCAAGTTCCCTTTCCAACACTACCAATCCTTTGAAGATCGGCCCAGTAGTTCCTGAGATATGAGGGTTCAAATGTAGGTGGCCATGCCCCTTTTTGCACAAAATCTCAAACTTTGGGGGTCCGTATCTCCCAAACCACTGGTCGGATTGGCCTAAAATTTGAGATTTGGTGTTGTGGGATCCAAATCAACAAGAATACCATCAAAATCTGAGGTGGTCGGGTGTAACTCTTTGGGTGATTTGACCCGGAATAACCCAATAGTACAACTGTCAGTACTACCACCACCACCACCACCACCACCACCACTACGACTACTACTGTAGCTACAGGTCTGGTCAATAAGTTCACGTATCATACTGATGTTAAATTTTTCTCATTTATTCCTCCTCCTTTCCTCCTCGTCATGGAATAATGAACAACGTGAAAACTAAAACACACAGAAACAAAGACTGCTTCAGCTGCACCGTTCTGTCACATCCACAGTCATCACATTTTGAACACATCAGTGTTCAGTACATCAACAGACACAAGAACTACAATTCAATAACACAATGTACACACAATGTAAACAAAGCATATGTATTTACCGTGCTGCGCCTTCGACCAGATGTAGAATACCTCTCAATAGTACGGGAGCGCTCCCTTTATCTCTCTCTCTCTGTACGCCTGCCCGTTCTCTCAACATTATGCGCCACAAAACGCCGGTACATCAAAGGCACTGGAAGCCAGAAACCCGCCAAGAGTGTCTCTTCACATTGGACAAACAGGGGAGTTAGACCCGCTCTTCTCTTTACCACTGCCCGAGAGCCAAACTGAGAATATAAACAGGAAGACTAGACAGGAAGTATAGATACATGAAGTGGAGGTAAAGTGATCATGTGACTCAAAGACGTATTTCTAAACAAAATAAAACCAATAAATCTAAATAAATACAATTCGTTCTCTTCTCAAAATCATTACAATAAACCATGTAAACATAAACCTTTTACCTTTTTACACTTTTACATCAATATATGAATGTCTGCCGTTGTCGTGGCAACCAACATAAACATCCTGTACTGACGCTTTTACAGGCCAGTTACACTCCCACCAAATTACCCTTTGACTTATGACCAAATACAAACGTATAATGAAATATCACACCATGTGGGAATAGAATCAAAGGTAATTTCACAATACCCTCCTTTTCTTTTTTGAGTATTAAACCTCTAGAGGGAGCTTTTTAGCTGCTTTCCACTAGAACAACCAATTTCTGAATGGGACGTTCAATAATGGATGGCTTGCTGGTTTTCTCTGACTTTCGTTGTCCCAACTGTATGGTGGCTTTTCTTACAAGTCCATCATCATCCTTACATACATTAAGAATTCTGGCAAGTCTCCATTCATTGCGGGGACCATCATCTTTGACGAGGACAATGTCTCCGACTTGCACATTTCGTTTTGGGTCATGCCATTTCTGTCTCAGTACGATACTGGCCACATATTCCTTTCGCCACCTGCTCCAAAATTGCTCAGACAAGTACTGCACTCGCCTCCACCTCTTTCTTGCATACAAGTCCTCCTTGACAAATTTGCCTGGTGGGGGCAATGGGACTGAGGATTTCATTGTGAGCAGATGGTTGGGGGTTAGTGGCTCTGGACTTGTGGGATTATTGATACTATCCACAGTGAGTGGGCGACTGTTCACTATAGACATGGCTTCATATAGGAATGTCCTTAAAGAGGCATCATCCAGTCTTCCTGCGCTCTGTGCAAGGACTGAACTTAGCACACTCCTCACTGTCCTTATCTGTCGCTCCCAAACTCCTCCCACATGACTTGCATCTGGTACGTTCATGGAGAAATCACATTGCCTTTCTGCTAGAAATGCTGCCACTCTCTCTTTGTCCATTTCCTTTAGGGCTCTTTCCAGTTCGTTTTTGGCTCCAACAAAATTGGATCCCTGATCTGATTTGTCTCACTGTTCCTCGAATGGCTATAAAACATTGCAAAGCATTAATGAATGCATCAGCTGTCAAGTCATCCAACATCTCTAGATGAATAGCTCTGGAGCAAAGACATGTGAAAATGAGACCGTATCGTTTGTTTTCTTTGCGACCTTGTTTCGTGTGGAAAGGCCCAAAACAATCCATACCACAGTAAGAGAACGGTGGTGAGGGATCAATGCGGTCGGTTGGTAGATCCGCCATTCGTTGCTCTTCTGTAGGTCTGCAGGCTTTCCGACAGGTGACACACTGCCTTATGTGTTTGGCTACTGCTCTGCTGCCACTGACAATCCAGAAACCATTGGCCCTGATTTCATTGAGGGTCTGCCCTCTGCCTTGGTGCTGGGTTTTCTTATGGCAGTGGTCAAGAATGAGGCGTGTGATGTCACCATCTCTTGGGAGTATGATTGGGTGTTTCACATCGAAAGGCGATGAGGCTCTGCTCAATCAGCCTCCTACTCTTAGTATGCCATCATAGAGAACTGGGTCAAGCTGATAGAGTTGGTGGTTGCATGGTAGCTTTCCAGATTTCTGGCTCAGGATGTGCAGCTCTTCACTGAAAGCCTGTTGCTGTACATGTTTGAAAACAGTAAGTGCTGCTCTCCTTTTCTCTTCCACATTTAGTGGCTCTGCGTTCTTAATCCTTTTCGCCAGTCGCTGAATGTGAGCGACAACATTCACGATGGTAGTCCACTTTGAGAGTCGTGACAGTCACTCTAGTAAACTGTCCTGTTATTCAGCCACTGTGTTCAGTACTTGTACCTCTTTGATCTCAGGGTCTCCCACCAGAAGCTCTGAAGTTCCTTGTTCGGTGACTAATTCTCTTTCCCATAGGAACTTTGGTCCTGAGAACCAGTTTTAGTGGTTAAGCTCAGCAACTCTGAGGCCTCTTGAGGCATGATCGGCAGGGTTCTCACTTGTGTCGACATAATACCACTGTTTTGGGTCAGTGATTTCTCGAATTCTCTGGACACGATTTGCGACGAAGACATCTTCGTGCCTCGTTGTTGATATAGCCCAGGACTACTTGTGAGTCAGTCCAGAAGTATTCTTCATCAACTTTGAGTTCCAACTCCTCTTTCAACATGCTGCTCACAGCAGCAGAAACCACTGCAGCAGTTAACTCAAGTCTCGGTATGGTGACGATTTTCGTGGGTGCAACTCTTGCTTTGCCCATAATCAGGGAACAATGCACTTTGTCTTTACTCACAAGTCTGACGTACGAACATTGACCATAGCCTTGACTGCTCGCGTCTGAGAAGTGATGGAGTTCAGTTCTCAGGATCTCTCCAAAGCTTTCAGGTGAGAAGCATCTTGGAATTTGAATCATTTCAAGGTTCTCTAGATCTTCCAACCACCACCTTGGCTTCAACTCATTTGGAAGTGGTTCATCCCACCCCATTCCTTTCTGACACATCTCTTGGAGCACTTGTTTTCCTGCCAGGAGAAATGGGGCTAAGAACCCTAAGGGATCATACACAGAAGCCACGGTGGAGAGAATTCCACGTTGTGTCACTGGTTTCTCATCAAGTGAGAGTTTGAAGGAGAAGGTGTCACTCTCTACATTCCACCTTACTCCAAGTACCTTTGAAGCTGGGAGATTGTCACAATTGAGATCCACATCCTTCACCTCATTGGCTCGTTCTGTGTCAGGGATTGATTCCAAGACTTCACGATTATTGGAAATGAATTTGTGGAGGTGTAACTTTCCCTTAGAAGGGAAGGTTTGACAACGTCTGCCGTTGTCGTGGCAACCAACATAAACATCCTGTACTGATGCTTTTACAGGCCAGTTACAACTACTACTACTACCATAACAACAAAACCTACTACTATGAATACTACTACTGATACTACTACCACCACTAGTACTTCTAATACTCCTACTACTACTCGTAGTACTACTCTTACTACTGCAATCATCAAAGCTTATGACTACATAAGAGCCACAGTCATCTCTCACTCTTTCAGTCTCCCCCCTCAGACACGCACACACAGGCCAAAAGGACCCGGCTGTAATTGGCCTTAATTGGCCGCAGCCGGTGCTGGACACAGGTAGAATCAGACTAGTCCACTGATTCAAGTCTATCCTGCATCCAGCCTACACCTCACCCACATCCTCCACCCAGTCTGACACAATAGTTGGTTGCTAGGGTGTCCTAGATCAGGGGTCCCCAACCACCGGGCCAACTATTGCCGGGCCGTGCAAACGCCGGCTGTGCAAACCCCAGAGCAGAAGTAGAGGCCAAATAGTAAAAGCAGAAGTATTAAAAGCAGTAGAAGCATATATAGTAAAATCAGAAGTAATAGCACTACTATCATTGCTACTACTACTACTACTTCTACTACTACTACTACCATAACAACAAAACCTACTACTATAAATACTTCTATTACTAACACTACTGATACTATTACTACCACTAGTACTTCTAATACTCCTACTCCTGCTATTCGTACTACTACTACTACTACTACTACTACTACTACTACTACTACTACTACTACTACTACTACTACTACTGCAACCATCAAAGCTTATGACTACATAGGAGCCACAGTCAACTCTCAGCCTCCCCCCCTCACATACACGCACACACAGGCCAAAAGGACCCAGCTGCAATATGCCATGTATAGTTTTTGTAGGATTTAGCTTTGAACACCTACCTGTTTTCCCATAGGCAAGCATTGGGATAATTCTCAGGGAATCGACAAATACATTTTTGTTATGCAAATAGAACCTCAACTCTCCTCTCTGATTGGCTCTTATGTATTCCTCCCTACTGAGAGCTCCCACTGAGACTTCTCCCAATGCATTGTCTATGGGTAAACATGTAGGTGTTTGAAGCTAAATCTTACAAGAACTATAAATGGCATTGCTTATTTACATGTGAGTGAAAACATAAACTGCTGAACAATTTGATATATAATATGTCCATGTAGCTTTAAAGCTGTAGGAGTAGCGACAAGTTAGAAAACGACAACAAAATTTCAAATTTCAAAACTGCTGCTAGAGTGGAGACCCGAACATTCTACAATGTGTGTGTATGTGGAGCATGATGTTTAAACAAACTTGAATATTTCAAAAAGTATAACTCATAGGACTACGATATTTACAAGTGACTGAAAGCATGAAAACATTTTCATGTATAACACATCCATGTAGCTTTAAAACTGTAGGAATAGCGACAAGTTGGAAAAGTACTATAAAATTTCAAATTTCTAACTGCTGCTAGAGTGAGAAATGAACATTCTACAATGTATTTCAATGACAAAAAAAAATTATGAATAAAACTATAAATATTTCAAAAACTAACTATTAAAAAGGGGGGGTATTGTACTCATTTTGGGCTATTTAAACTGTTCCTGGGGGTCTTTACAAGATGTTTGTGAAGTCTATATAAAAAATTTTTTTTTTTTTAATCCTAAAACCAGCTTCTGTGGTGTGTGTTTCAGTCTCTCATTTTCTCCATTGTAAAAAAACAGGCTGTTTTGAGGGTGTGGAGGTTGTATGTAATGAGCATTGCTCTGATTGGCTGCCTCACTCGCGGTGTGACGCGGCCAATCAGAGCAGTGCTCATTACATACAACCTACATGCAATGTGGATGTGTGAGCAACACTCTCTGCTGTAGCCGGTCTGTTTATGTCTCATGTCCATAAGCTTATTGAAGACAACCTGCAGACAAGCTAGGATTGACAATTTTGTTGAGCTAGTTAACCAATATATTATTGGATGCAATCTATTTGCATCCAAACAGCGCAGCCAAACAACCAAACACGATTGTACTAATGGTGGCTAAAGTTTACCAAGCCTGACACATTCGACAGACTTATAAAACAGACACTGGTCCCAACAAATAACTTTAAAATGAGTCCTGACTCCAACCAATAACTTTTAAAGATGTGTCCTGACTCCAGCTTTAGTTTTCTTACTTCTTCCAGACCCAACAAGCCCATGGCTAGCCCTGAATAACCAGCAGTTGAATATACTAACCAGACTAATTTGGTAAATTAAATCAAAACATGGTGACACTTTTTTTTCCAATTTTGCAGATGGGTCACGTACCTTATGAATTGCTCCATCTTCAAGCTTCAATTTAGATGCTAATCCTGCCTTTGCACAAGCAGTCTGAGGACTGATCATCACGCAGAAAAAAAACTGTAAGCCGTTGCAGTTAAAAATAAAATTAATCCACTCTGTCCTGGCATTTTCACGTGTTGGGAAACTGTGCAGGGATCTATATTGCTGCCTGCATCCTACAAAATAATAACAGGAGGTTGGTATATCTCCAGATGTTATTTTAGCTTCACTCGTCGGAAAGTAATGGTGCATTCCAGGGTACTCGGAAAAAACGGCGTCCAAATGTGATATGCGCCGATTCTCTTCACTAATGGCACTGTAGTCGTTGATGAGTTTAGATGCTTGTAACATTCTGAGACTTACCATACAAACATGAGTTTGCTGTGGGCAATTATCTTTTCCCGAGCCGATGCACTGGAACACATTTAGAATGGAAGTTAGGAATACCGACTCGGAGTTTCCGATTGCCGAGTACAAGGGAATGCACCATAAGCAACGGCTTGCGGCACTGCCGTGAGCTGCATTTTGCAACGATGTAAATGGGATTGGTTGTTCACCTGGGCGTGGGCATGCTCTGAGAGGGGCTGGACTTGCACCTTATGACATCCAAAAGAACCATTTTCTGAAACGAGCCATTTTTCTCCTATCTTTGGCACCGATTTGGGAAAAAGGAAAATACAGAAAAATGGGTTGACTTCCAGATTTCAAATTTTCTCCTGTGGAACATGTATAAGTGCCAGGAATAAACCGTTTCCCATAATATGGGATCTTTAAAACTAAAAATACACCCCTAGTACAAAAAATGGCAAAGTAGTTAGACTTTTAAAAAAAATAAGGGAATAATAATAATAATAATAATAAACCCCTTCGGGGTTTGAACCCTAATAAATTAGGCTACAATTAAAAATGTTGACACTAAATAATCTGTAAGAAGAAACAATTAAAACGTATGCCTATACAAATTCATAGTGAAACAGTCTCCTTTAATTAGTGAATATCCCTTTACGAAAGACGTTTTTTTTCTCTCTCTCGGAAAAAGGTTACAGCACAAGTGCAGTTAGAATTGTGCACTACAGAGATAGAAACGGAGAGAAAGAGAGATCATTTACTTTGTAAAAGACATAAATAACACATTTTTTACCATTTAATGCAAGCCTGCAAATACCTTAACACACAAACTGTTCTGGTAACGTTTTTGTGGAAGAGGTTTTTTTTTGTGGAGAAGTTTGTTTCATGGAGTTGGACACCACACACACACACACACACACACACACACACACACACACACACACACACACACCAGTGTGAGAATCTACTGTACACGTCTGACTGCTGAATACGTCGCTGCCAGTGTGGTAGGAGTGTTGTGGATGTGAAAACAGAATTGAACTGAACTACAGTACAAAGAACTAGAACTGAGTTTGAAAAGAACTGAAAAGAATATACCACTTTGGTACTACATTACATTTATTTCAAGAATTTCCAATGTTATGTTGTTGTAATGATGTAATGTTCATTTGATGTTTAGATTGAAGAAAGGTGAATTTTATTGTATCTTACCTGTTGGGAAGAAAGGAAAAGAGTTAAACCCAAAAGGTTATATCTCTGATTTACCTGTCATGTATTTTAAGGTTTACTTACCCGTTTATCTGTGAAGGAAAATAATAAGACTTAACTCAGGAAATAAAAGAAGACATAACCTATTAAGCTAAAATAAGTTATGTTAGAAACCTGACTAAACTGACTAAAACTGACTTGACGAACTAATCTATAGGAAACTTAAAGGAGAAACAAAAAAAGGTTTGGTTGTACTTACCTGTGATTTAGGCCTATAAGAAGATTGACTTGTTTTATGATAACTGTTATTTTTGTTTGTTTGTTACCTTTCCAATCATTAAATTGCCAGCTGTTACATTTAAAGCTCTGTGTCTCCGGTCTTATATATATATATATATATATATATATATATATATTCATTCAAGGTTTTTTATTGTCATATGCACAACATTCACAAGAAGCAAAAGTAGGCAATGAAATTCTTGTGTCTCTCCGACACCTTACGCTAATGCTAGGACAATATTAACAGACATAATTTAAAAAACACAAGAAATATAATAGAAAAAGTACAAAATATAATATTGTATTATCATCAGCATTCCCACGAACCTAGAACTAGTCCAGTCGTATACTTGTGGATACAGTGACACAAGTGCTACATGGGCTTACAGTATAGTATTTTTCTGGGGCCTTTATGTTTAAACTGGGCTTTGTTTGAGAATGGAAGCCTCTGTCCTAGTGGTCTTGCTCACTTAAACATACAGTAAACTGCATATATTTGTTTGTGGAATTTATCTTCTTCTGTCACTCTGCATGCAGTTTGCCGTAACAAAATGGTTTGAACCCGCGAATCGCCGCCTGCGGCTATATATTCAATTTGATAATCACCTTCTTCGATGAATGCTTGCTTCGGAACCTCTTCTGGTTGGGCCTGCTGCTGGACCACCTTTCTTGCCTGAAACATTACTTCCACGAGGGTCGCCATCCCTTTTGCTGCTTCTCCAGTTGGATCCACACTGCCTCTTTTCGGTGTGGGCCATTGGTCGATCAGGTAGTAGCCTCCTCTTTTGAGATCGCTTCTTTTTACATCCATTGTAAAGGACCCTGTCGCCTTTATAGGGACAATCCCGCTTGGACCTGCTTTGCGCTCCTTGTTATTGGCTCTGTTGCAGAGGGCTGGCGGGGAGTGATAGGAGGAGTCGTTAGTGCTCATGGAATACACCTGTGCTAGGGTATAAAGCTGGCTGTCGCTAACACTCTCTCTCTCTCCCCCTCTCGCTCAACAGGCATCCACTTTGGTTTGGCGTATGGTTTTGGTGCTTTTGTTTTACATCAGACAACACCCCCACACCACACTTTCACTCAGCCATGCACCACATCCATATACTGGCTAACACATCCCATTTCCTCATTTGCTATAGTTTATTATCCCTAGTTGTCAATAAATAATCTTTTTTGGCATTTAAATTTCTGCGTGGTCTCCCATCTTTGTCACACACATGAGCCGGTCTGTGATACTCCCTCATTGTATGAGTGACTTTGATTCCTAGGAATGTAAATGCATTGCATTCAAGTTTAGTTTTTTACGATCATTAACAAGCATTTAGCTATACTTAAGATACTTTTTCTAAACTCCTAACACAGCAATACATCTACATCACACAATTAGCCAAATAGTAAATTTTCTGCTCAAAACCACATTTTGTCAATTAAACACCAACTCTACATTTCAAAATGCTAAAAAACTTTCTCTACATACACTATCAAAACACGGCAAACCCGACTCAATATTCATTCTTTCAAAACACTAGCACGTTTTCTATTCAAGAGGAACATATAGTCAATTATAGCACGAATTTCAAAATACTAACAGTTATTGCATTACAAAAACTGTATTACTTTTCATGTTTCAGTTCTACCTACATACAATAGACAATATGAAATCCATTGTTTTTTAGAATTTAGTTTCCTTTACTGTAAACCACTGTTTTGGTTGAGTGTTGAATGTGTGCATTTTTGGCAACATACTATCTAAAAGTGAATGAGTCATCTTTACTTTATTGAATGTACAGTAGAAAAAAAATAGTAAGTGACAGAATTGCTGCAGTAAAAGCTTTATTCGCAACATGAAATTGCTGCCAGTGATGAACAAAAAATCCAACATACATGGCCTTTGGTTCCAAATGTGTAAAATACAAACACAGTAAAAAAGGCACAGAAGGGAAAAAAACACCAAAATGCACAGTCCTGCTCTACAGTTTTTTACAGTCGCTAACATCCTTTTGTCCAGTCTGTAGTTACATTTTCAAAACTCTGAACACAATTAGTACAACAGCTGTCTGTTGTGGACCAAACAAATCCATACAATCTTCAGCATTTGGCCACATGTTCTCATCCACATCACATCTATGTCGTCTCTCGCTATGCACCTTGGATAGAAACGCTTGGCATGCACAATATGTGTAAACACAGTATGTGTAGCTAAACACAGTACGTGTAAATGCTTTTCAGCATGTCCTACTGTATGTCATGTAACCCATATTTACATGTAGAGTAGCATACTGTAAAACTCACTATAGAACAAAACATATTGGATAGACACCTGGACATATTGGTGCCGGTGCTGGTGACCGCTTACTGTTCCCTGGATTCAAAAGGAATTGTGTACAACTGTTTCATTCGAACTCATTCAGAAATGCTTATCAGCTGTTTTAATACAGCTTTTGAGCAGCTGTTGTTGTAGAAGTAGAGGCTTTATACTATATTTAAGGTTTTGAACATTAGGTTTTCATTTCTGGCATGCTGTGTGCACACATTTGTAAATAAGAAAAATAAAGAAAGATCCATAATTTTGGTATTGGGTAAGCTTGTGTGTAAAGAAAATCTAAGCATTTTAGAAACGTGTTAATTGACTGCTTATTGTGTGAAAACAACATGAATTGTTTTAATGGTATGGTCCACAACTGACGGATGTTGTGCTAATTGTGTTTAGAGTTCTGAAAATTTAACTACAGATTGGATAAACGGGTGCTAGCGACTGTAAAAAACTGTAAATGGAAAGTTAGAGTAGTCTTTGTCAGGTTAATTGGAAAAAGCAAGCTCTATGAGTAGTTTAGCTTCATAACCCGACAGGTGACCAAAGTTATCAAGGGTAAGCAGTAGTTTTGGTATAGATTCTGTTGGGTTGGATATTTATAACAGCAGGTCATCTGCATAGAGCGATACGTTATGAGATTTACTGCCTCGGGTGATTCCATTAACGCCATACTCTGCTCTAAGCGCTATAGCAAGGGGCTCAATTGCCAAATCAAACCGGTAGGGAGAGAGGCTGCAGCCCTGTTTGTAACCCTTATGAAGCGGAAAATAATCAGAAATAATATTTGTCCGCACTGCAGCTGTCAGTGAACAATATAATATTTTAATAGGGGTTCTTTATCCTTTTTAAGCAACATTGATATGATTGCCTGTGTCATAGTTTGGGGTCATTTCTGTTGACAAAAAAAATCCTGATATAACAGATTAAGGCCGAATCACAATTCTCATTTTCACCCCTACGGCTTTGGCTTGGCCCTTCAGCTTGGCCCTCGACACAGAGTCACAAAGGGTAGTGGTAGAAATCTCTCCCTAAGAAATGGGACAACCCTTCAAGACCCTGATACGTCATCGATGACGTTTACATAAACAGACGGGACGAGTTTGTTATCGGACATTACTATGGCAATAATGGTATTATCACAGTGACATTTGCCGTTCATCTGATGGAGATAGAAAAGCATGGACGCTCGCGATTCGTTCACAATTCATATATTTCACGCTACTAATCGATCAAACATCAAATAAAAAAGACCACTGCTTCATTACCAGTCCACTTCATGACAGAATAGCATTAGCGGTGCTCTGTAGACTGCACTGATATTAAAGGAGCCATAACAAGTGCAGCAACTTTGCTGCTGGACTTCAGTTATATTTTGGGCATCATATGCCATCAAAGGGGGAAATGCAACATGGAAATATGTCAAAATGCGGGACTGTCATGCACAAATCAGCCTAAAAACAATGTTGTAACGTTAACTAGCGAGGTAGAGACATCGGCATATTAGCGATTCTTTGTTCTATTTCATATAGGCTTCGCCCTCTAAGGCTATCGCTATTGGGTTTATCCCTCGCGCGCATGCGCAGCACTGAAAGAACTTTAGTCCACGCCCACCTGCAGTGTGGGCCCCACGCAGGTCCGCATCCCCTCTATAACTCGGGTGCGGACCTGACAATCGGCTCCCATTTTTCTTCAGCTTCGCGAGACTGAACTTGAACTTGAACAACGATGACTTCTGCCGTACTTCAGAAGGGGATCCGGATCTGCCCGGTTTGTCAGACGGGCTACATCATGGGGTTCGACCCCCACGGCCGTTGTGAGGCTTGCTTGGGGCCGGAGCACGCCAACCTGGCCATCTCGCCATTGGCGTCGTGCCCCTACTGCGCCTTTTTACCCTCCACCGAGAGGCAGCGACGGGCGGAGTTTTTCGCCGTCGCTGCAGAGGAGGTGTGGCCGGTCGGTGACTCGTACACCTTGGAGGAGGCGGTGGACATCCTGGCCGAGGAGGAAGAACCGGAGTCGGCGGGCTCTGTTTCCTCCGCCCATGGATCCCCGTGCGGGTCCCAACTGTCCCGCCTGACCCCTCTTGTCCGGCTGGAAGAGCAGGAGGTGGATGCCTGCTCACTGGTGGTACGCTCAGGGAATCCTGAGGTCCCTGGCCCAGTTGATGCCGTCCCCATCTCCGTCACGACCGCGCTACCGGCGATAGGCGGCCTCCTCCGAGAGCTTCCGGACATCATCGGGAGGGCGGCGGCTTACAGGAACTTGGCCGTTCCACCGGCGCAAGCCTCCGCACCTCCGGACGAGATGAGCGGAGAATTCTCCGCCATCCAGCCGGTGAAGCGGGACCCGGTGTGGCCACGCTTCCCGGCCATCGTGCGTTACCAGACAGCGGCGGCGCTGGAACCGGGCAAGCTCAAGTCCCCGGTGTCCACCTACGCGCCGCTGACGAAGGTGGAGGGGTTCACAGACCGTGGTTTTCCCCCAGTTCCCCCGCTGGAGGCGAAACTGGCGGGTTTTTTCGGCGTGGGACCCTCCAGCACCGTGGCCGGACGACGCCCGGCTCCTCCTTCCGCGAAGGACCAGCTGGCAGGCCGTTTCCAGGATCGGTCCCACCAGTGTGCCTACCAAGCGTCTGCGGCGGCCAATAATATCAGCCTCCTGGCTTACTCCCTCTCCAAGATGGCGATCCAGCCGACGCCGTTGTCTCCTGATCAGATGGCGGAGATGAGCAAAGCGTCGAGCGCAATCTTGACGCTGTGCGCGTCCATCGCCTGGGTCCAGCAAACCCAGCTGGCCAGGAACATCTGGCTTCACCGGTCCTCCATTCCGGACAACTTGAAGAGGGAGCTGCTGGACGGCCCCATCAGCCCTGATGGTCTTTTCGGTCCGCTGTTCGACAGTGTCGTTAGCTCCGTCAAGACCGCGGTGGAGGAAGCGGAGACGCTGAAAAGACACGTTCCGTGGTCCCAACCTCCTCCGCCGCGGGCACAGCGCCCGGTGAATCAGCGGGGGGATCGCCGCGATCACCGGGACACCGCCCGACGGAGACGCCCTGCTGCTGCTGCTGCAGCGGTGACGTCTCGGCCTCCGGCGCCGGTCGCAGCCCCGACCCAACCGCCGCCTCGGGCTTTCCAGAACCGAGCGCCGCGTCAGGTCCACAGGACCGCCAATCGTGTGGCGTGCTCGTGTGGCGTGCACGTGGACCAGGAACTCCCCCCCGTAGGCCGTTCTCCATGGCGGGGTAGATTCGACCAACTGGAGCCTGACACTGGAACTCACATGACGTAGACATGCCGACAGAGGGGTCAGCGCATCACCAGCTGACAGGAGGCTAGACGATGCATATATAACATTGAGGGGCTGTGCAGTGACAGCTAGGATATGTGACATAGACAAGCCGACAGAGGAGTCGGCGCATCGCCAGCTGACAGGAGGCTAGACGATGCATATATAGGTTGAGGAGCTGTGCAGCAACAGCTATAGAATGACATAAGACCATAAAGCCGACTTTCAATCGGCGTATCGACTAGAAATCGATGACGAGCAGACAGCCGCGTCGCTGCAAACACTTAACATAGAGGGGCTGCATAGTGACAGCCAAAGGATGAACACGTGACAAAGACATGCCGACTGGGGAGTCAGCGAACCAACTAGCAGCAGACTAGATGATCCACATATAGGGTGACGAGCTGTCAAGAGGGACAGCTATGACGACCATGACGTAGACATGCTGACCGCGTCAGCGCATCGACTAGGAGCCTAGTCGATGTAGCGAGCAGTCGCGGTGTCGCTACAACATAAAACAATGACATGCTGTACCCTCACAGCTTTCTTTCTTTTGGGGTCAACACAATGACGCGGACATGCCGGCTGGGGCGTTGGTGCGCCAACCGGCTGGTAGGCTAGGTAATAAACATTAAATAATAATAAACACTACAGACGAGCTGTAGGGGGCGATTACAGCTTTTAGACAGACACAAAGACACGCCGACTGAAGGAGCCAGCGCACCAACTAGCAGAGAGGAGGCTAGTCGATGGCAGAGCAGACAACTGCGACAGCTACAAACATAGGACATGGCATTGCTGTTTCTTCTACACCTTATTTTCCTTTTTTTAGACATCACGAGACATGCCGACTGGGGAGGGAGTCAGCCTACTAACTAGCCGGGGCTAGTCGATACACATATGAAAATAAAGACGAAGACATGCTGACAGAGGAGTCAGCGCATCACTAGCTGACAGGAGGCTAGACGATGCACATATAATATAGAGGGGTTGCAACATGTACGGTCACAAGCTGTCGGGCAACCACAGCTTTAGACCAACAGATGACGAGGACACGCCGACTAAAGGAGTCGGCACCATCGACTGCCAATCGATGGCGCGAGCTGTCGCAGTGGGGCTACAAACATTAGATAACATAGAGGAGCTGTGCAGCGACAGCTATGGACATGATGACATAGACAAGCCGACAGAGGAGTCAGCACATCGCTAGCTGATAGAAGGCTAGACAATGCACATATAACATGGGACGGGACAGACACATGATATAGATAACTGACATACTAGATGAATGCACATATGAGGTTACGAGCCGTGTGTATAGACTATTGCACATACTGGTAATAAAGCCTCTGAATATCACTGTGCCTCTGGTCTTTCTGTGCATGAACCACCACCACCAGAGATATGCAGACTTACCCTATGATCAGGGCAGGAGAGATCTTTGGATGGCGAGGATTGAAGAAGGGTCGGGTCTAATGTAAGATGCGTAGGCAGAGGACGACCAACGGCCTAGAGTTTGCAGGGAGGCCGAGGATACGCCTTGCGTAGCAGCACCGATTCTAAAAGAATGCCCGGAGTAGCTAGATGGAGAAAGGTTGCATTTTTGGAGAACCTGGTTCAAGTGAGAATTGAACCAGTATTTAGACATGGAAACGAGAGACGGGGTGAGGAAGAGGGGAGAAGAAGCGTGAGATCGGGGTCTAAGCTTCAGGTATTTCGCCATGGATTTGAAGGGGCAAAAGGAAGATTGAATCTTTGCGATAACGACTGAATGAGGCCGGTCTTAGAATGCTTGAGGAGTAAACGGTAATGATCAGGGTAGAAAACCAAATCGGAGAATGTGACGTCGTGGAGGGGGTCGAAGTTAATAGAGGTTGTGGTGATCTCGCCTATTCTGAGGAAGCCATAAAATGCCAAGAGATAAACACATTCCAATAGGGAATTAGCGTAGGGGCAGAACAGCCCTGCTCTAAGGGCCAAAACCATTTGTCGTAAAATGGGGAGAGTGATGGGGCGCCTGGAATCAGGAACGGGAGGAGACAATTTGGATATGCCTTTCAGTGTTAGTTTAATAGCAGGATTAGAAAACAGACTAGGGAACGAGGGATCTATACACCGAGCAAGAAACTGAATTCCCGCCACCAGGCTGCGAATATAGTTAGGTTGTAAGTGACGTTTGATGGTGCAATAAGAAATGAAAGCGCAGATTGTGGAGACCAGAATCGGCCTAAGAGACAGATTGACAGAAATGCAGAAGGAAGCGAGCATTTTCCAAACCATATCATACATTTTTAGGGTGGACCTTGCCAGACCCGCTCGCATAAATTTTTTAGACGAATCTAGATAGTAGAGCAGCTGGGGGTTGCTGTATAATCTAACGTCAGGGCTGAAGCTGGGGGGACTGGGATAGGAAGTCGGTTGGCTTCGGGGCAGCAGCTCCGGAACACCTGAAAGTTAAACTGGGACAGAGAGTCGGCTACCGCAGCTTCGTTGTCACAATTGACTGCGATGCGTTTGCGGCACCACAGGTGTCCCCAGATGTGGCAAGCTGCTACGATCGGGTAGATTTCGAACAGGGCAGAAGAGTGATCGAGATGGGCGAAAAGGGGAGGCCACTCCCCAGCAAACCACTGACCTTGATAGAACCCCCCAAAACCGACGGATGGCGCGGCGTCCGTGTAAAATTCCAGGTCGTCCGCTGACTGCACGATATCTTCGTAGAAGAAAGAGATACCGTTCCATTTGTCTAGAAAGTGAAACCAGAATCTTAGGTCGGACCTGCAACCTTCGTCTAGCCCAGGGGTGTCAAACTGTGTGCCATGGAGGGCCGAGAGTATGCAGGTCTTCGTTCCAACCCAAGAATACACCAGGTGATTTCACTGATTAGTCCCTCCTCTCTGGTTGAAGGTGTGGTAATCACTGAAATCACCTGCTGTATTCTTGGGTTGGAACGAAAACCTGCATACTCTCGGCCCTCCATGGCACACAGTTTGACACCCCTGGTCTAGCCTGACTTGGTCATAGAGATTTGGGACTGAATATGCTAGATCAAGAAGCCTTGAAATGAAGGAGCGGCCTTGAGGGATTATGCGCATGGCAAAATTTAAATGCCCGAGCAGAGAGAGCAGCTCGCGTTGAGATAGATTTTCGGTGGACAGGGAAGATTGCGCAATCTGCCGGATGCGGTCTAGCTTCTCTTTTGGCAGGGAGGCTTTCATTCCCTCGCTATCGAGAAGGATGCCGAGAAACTCTAGGGATGTAGATGGGCCGCTAGTTTTCTCTTCAGACAGCGGGATGCCGAGGCGCCGAAAAGTTTCTTTGAGTTTAAAAAGCGAGGTGCCGGACGCGTCATAGGGAGGGTCTATGAGCAGGAAATCATCGAGGAGATGAAGAATGGCAGGCAATCTAGTGTTGTTTAATAGGATCCAGCAGAGGGCTTCAGAGAGGAAATTAAAGATGCATGGGCTGCTCCGGCAGCCGAAAGTTAACCTGACCGCAAAGTAATAATTTGACTCCCACTTGATGCTGAACATTGGCCACTGCGAAGGGTGGATGGGGAGGATTTTAAATGCGTCAGTGATGTCGGTTTTTGATAGCCAGGCACCCTGGCCAGCCAACTTGATAAGACGATTGGCGTTATCGACAGTGGCGTAGTGTAAAGAAAATGGTTCGGGGGGAATCATGTTATTGACGCTCTCGACGGGGCCGGAGTGAGGGGCAGAAAGATCGAAGATCAAACGCTTTTTACCCGAATATTTTCTGGTAGCGATGCCTATGGGACTGGTGTGGAAAACCGGGAAAGGAGGGAAAGGAGAATAAAGTACCCTTTATTTGTTTCTTTTTCCAGTAAATTAGAGACTGCGAGCGGTTCGTGCAAGGCGGAGTTAAGGTTTTTTGAAATGTGCGTCTGCGAGATGTCCCTGGTGACTCCCACCCGAAAACCCTGAGAAAGACCGGTGATTAAATTATCTACGAAGGTGGGATCTGGGTGACATTCTAATTATTTGGCCAGTGCTGGAATAACGACGGGAGTGGAGGGGTGATTTTTTTTTATTTCTTTGAACCACACTGTTACGTCCCTAGCTCGAGGATGAGGGAGCAACATAAAAACCAGATGTAGTAGGTAGTGCAAAGTAGTTTATTAACTTAAAGTTCGGCAATTGAACAAAGGGAGGTGAGGCAAAAGACAACTAAGGGACGGGCGAAGGGTGTTGTTCAAATCAAAAAAGGAATAGAACCAAAAGGGCACTCTAACAGAGGTATATTTCTAACCTAAACAAAAGTAACGAGAAAATAAAGCCTCACTATTCTAACCAGAACCAGAACCAAAACCCAACAGAACAACACCCCTGAACCTAGTGAACCTGTACACAGTTTTGCTGCCAGTGTTCTTGCAGTCAGTTTTTGAAGCTCACCTGGCCCAATCCCAGTACACAGCTCACTCACCTCTCAAACCCTTGTTTTCACCTAACACACCTCATATACAGTCACTCCCCAAATACCCGGCAGACAGTCCCCCGATCGTTGAGCTGGACCAGCTTATAAAGGTACCGCCCCAGGAAGTCCCTCAGGATTGGCCGAGTCTCCTGGGTGCCGCACCAATCCAGCTGCAGAGTTCCGGGAAGTGGAGCCAATCGCAGGCAGGAGATCACACATCCGGATTAGCATAACAGACAGAGAACACACACATAGTCTGAAGGCCGAGGGCCGTAACAACACCTTTTTGCTCTCTGGGGCGGACCTCGCCGCGGACACACTGATGCGGGATGGGCTTCTCCGCAAGCGCTGCACGAATGGAGGAAAACACAGTTAGGGTAAGTGCAATAACCGAGATTAAAATTGCTACACAGCGATCTTGTGTTTCGGAAGGTGACCTGATGATTGACGACTTCTCTTTGTCTTGGGCCGCTCGGAAGTCCGGCACCGGCGCTGGGCTTGCTCTGGGAGGAGGCTGATGGGCATAGGGTGGTCGTGTGCCCGAGTTCACCGCAGGTGAAGCAGGACGTGGCCGAGCAGCCTCCGGCTAGCAGAATTAAAATTTCCATATCCAGAATAGACCAGTCCAGGCGGGTGTTGGATTGGGAGATGTAGAGTGCTGCATTTTTGGCAAAAGCTTTGTGGTATTGATAAAAGATGTTTCTTCCATATTTTAAGAAAAGGTCGCCAATAAGAGCTAGATATGCATCTAGCTCCTGGCGCCGCTCGGGGTAGACGGTGCATATTACATCACGAAATATGCCAAAAGCTACCGTAAATTCCCCCATGTTGAGACTTCTGGCTAGCCGGGGGTCGGGAGGTTTGGCGAAAAGGGCGCCGTCTATGATGGTAGTGGGTCGGTCTATTTCGGGAGGTGGAAGGAGGATGTTAACTAAATTGATATCCTTGCCTTGTAGTATTTGCGATCGTAGCCTCGGGGAAATGTTTGCATATAATGGAATGTAGGGCCTACCGAGTGCTTGGGCTGGGACTGCAGAAGCGAGGCTGTGCTGGGGAACTGGATCGAGGATGAAGGGAGGAGCGGGGAGGGTGGCAGGTTGCGGCGGAGGAAGGGCGAGGAGTTGCAGGGCGGCCGGGGTGGAGGATGAAGGCCCGGCGCTCTCCAGCGCGGTGAGTCGGGAGTTGATGGCATCTAGGGATCCGGCTAGTTGTTGGATGCAGGTCTGCAGTGTGAAGGAGTCGGGAGGGGACGGAGGTGCGGTGCAGTGCAGCGGCGTTTGGCGCTTGGAGCTTGAGGTGGAGAGGACTTCCTTGCTCGCTTGTCACATGGTGAAACCGTGAGAGTTGGCAGCTCTGAAGGCATAGGGATATTGTAGGACAAGTGCAACATGGTCAAGGGGGATTAAGGCTTAGAACAGGCAATGGAGTAAACAAATACAATTGATTAATCTGTTAATAGGAAGGAAGTTCCTAAAATTGTCTTTATCCATGAGGAAAGGATTAGGAAAGAAGCACTTGTAGGCAGGAATAACATAGGGCAACTAGGGGGAGCTAGAGACAGTTGAATTAGGCAAACAATGTTCAATCCCACAAGAAATATCAAACACTAATTAAAGACCGGACTTGGTATTATGATCAGCTATGGTACGGATGAGGTTTGAAGGCTAGGGTGCGCCTTGTGGCAAAGCTGGCTACCACATTTCTTGTGTGTGTGTGTGGGGGGGGGGGGGAGGGGTAGTCAGTGGCTTTGGCTGAGGTACACTGTAACCAAAGTAGGGGACTTAGTTACATAGACTTCAAATTAACTACATATCCTATTTTTTGCAAATGCAAAGCGAAATTCGGCCCTTCCTCACTGGCGAGATGGTGCAAGTGCTCATCCAGGCTCTTGTCATCTCCCGCCTGGACTACTGCAACTCCCTCCATGCTGATACCCCCGCGTCTGCCATCAGACCTCTGGAACTTGTTCAGAAAGCTGCAGCTCGTCTGGTGTTCACCCCAATTTCTCCCACTCAGCTACCCTTCTCCGTTCTCTACACTGGCTCCCTGTAGCAGCTCACATCCAGTATAAGACTCTGTTGCTAGGCAGTAAAAGGAACAGCTCCATCCTTCCTCCAAGCTATGGTCAAGCCTTACAACCCCACCCGACCACTTCGCTCTGCTGCCTCGAGGTGACTGGTTGCCCTGTTGCTCAGAGGCCCCTGCAGCCGATCTACACGGTCATGGCTCTTCTCTGTCCTGGCCCCACAGTGGTGGAATGAACTCCCCACTGATGTCGGGACAGCAGAGTCGATGCCCATCTTTCGCTGCAGGCTGAAAACACACCTCTTCAAGAAATACTACCCTGACACTTCCTCTTAGCACTTGCTTATTTGTTTCACTTACTTGTCTTAACACTTGTTTATATGCTTCACTTATTTGTCTTAGTTCTTCTTTATTTGCCTCACTCACTCATAAAAGTAGGTAGATAACTTATTGTACTTTTACCTTAGCACTTAGCACGTTATGCTCTTAGATGCTTGTTTAGGAAGGAAATGCGTTTACGATTTCTGGTGACTAGTAGTTCTCATGCCTACCTACGTTGAATGCACTTATTGTAAATCGATTTGGATTAAAAGTGTCTGCTAAATGACTGTAATGGATGGACATCTGAGCGGGCCCTGGGATTGATTGCAAGCCAGCAGGATCAGACAGCACATTAGCTTAGCCTAGCAGATACAATGTGGTTATCTGGAACAGGCCCAGGCAACTATTCTCTGCCGAGGCCTTATTATCCTAGTGTATCATAGGGTGCCTATTTCTTTTT